>BQNB010017437.1:5760-69939 GCA_026074375.1 Tanacetum coccineum | reverse complement strand
AATTTCCAAGGACTAGTAACGGTATAGAGTGCCATCCTACATGGACATGTAGAGATACCCGAAAGTCATAAGAAAGATGGTCAGGTGGTTAGATGACGAGATACTAAGGAACCGGATCCCGGCACTGAGAAAGGATCTTCTTGGAGTCGCAAGAATCTTAAGGTGGGTGGAAGCTAAGAAGGTTAGTCCCGAGGTTAAAAATGAGAAATAGAGAAGACTTTTCCTACATTAAAAGTGTATTGCAAATTGTGTATCAACTGATGGCCGTGAAGAAGACTTTTTTTCCCGAAATAGAGAGTAGTGGTAGTGTAGTTGTAAATGTACCTGAAATCGTCAAGGATTAGAATAAGGTACTAAGTGACTCCTGACTTAAGGTTAGGTATAGTGATTCTTACTCCTTGACGTAATGACTTAGTGTGCGTATGAAAGAGCGAAAGATTGGAGATTCCAGCCGAATGGTGACATCTGTTCCCATCCTGGAGAAACAATCAAAGTAGCTAACGCCTTAATCCGAACGGTATCCAATTAGGAATGTGCGTAATTATCTCGACTTGAATAATTAAGTTATCTAGGATTTGATGTGATGCATTAGGACCGAGTCGACTATGCTAGTCGTGGTGCGAAAACGTTGAAATTTTTATTTTAATTTCGTCGGACGAGCAACGAGCCCATGATGCTTAATTGTTTTTGATTTGTCTTTCGATAATGTGTGTTTTTAGCGGAATTATCGCCGTTGAATTATATGAAAAATGTGCTTTATGTGTCTTATGTGCTATGTGCTTTTGAATGTTAATGAGCGCCTATGTCGCTTTTGTGTAGTCGTGATACGGTTCAGGACGTGAGTGAATGGGTTTACTTACCCAAATGTAGATGAAGGTTGATTTGAGAGGCACGCAAGCATAATAGTCCATTGTTAATTATGGCTGGTTAACCCATAAGCATGACTATGGTTGGCTAAAACCTAACCGTGATTAAGTCGAGATCATTTCCAAGAAGCTTAGCCATCCGGAAAACTCAGTATAATGAGCAATCTAATCGTGTGGGTATGAACCCACGTGATAAGCATAGCTATTGCTGAGGCTTCCTAATAAGTAAGCACGGTTATTTTGCTGAAACTTATAGAAAGCAGGCACGATTGTTGCTAAGCGTGATGGTAAGCTAAGTATAAATATAAAGTCATTTTAAATAACGAATAGGCGAATATGTGCTTATATGATTATATGATTATGTGTGCTAGTGCTATAATGCGTTTGATGGGGTTGTATGTACTCCGGACTATTTTTCGCAACCGGTGGGGAATTATTAAATGAGACCGGAAGGGCGACATGTGTATTTTGGTTTTTGGATATTGATGAGTATTTTGGTTTTGGATGATGACGTATATATATATATATATATATATATATATATATATATATATATATATATATATATATATATATATATATATTGGTTTTGATTATTGACGTATATTTTGGTTTGGGTTAGCGACATATGTTTTAGTTTTGTGTAAGGGTGTGCGTTTTGTTTTGTTGGAATGATCACCAAACTAAGATTTGGGTTGATATTTCTTTTAAAGTATTTCATTTAAAAACGACGCGATTTATGTTTTTCCAGATATATTCTATGGCGTCGTTTGTCTCTTGTCATAAGAGCTACTATGATTATATTTTTGGTCTTGTTGGTATAAGATACCAATCGTTTCGTTAACTTTCCGTCTGGTGTCGTCAAGGCAAGTATTATAACGCGTAATCTTTGCGTTCAAGCATGTGAGTCCGCTCAATATTGAGGAAACCATCTCACTGCAAACGAAATTAAGACAAGTAAGAAAGGACGAGCACCGGGACGACGCTCCCTTAAGGTGGGTGGAATGTAACAACCCGAGTTTTACGACGCGTATGACGATCGCGAATTCGACGTCATAATTATTATTTTATAAGTTCATGTGAACGAACGTCGACATTTAAAATTTTATTTGTCGTGAATAATTATTTTTGTATTTTATTTCGAACAAAATTTAGAAATTTTTTTACTTTTTTCGTTTCGTGAGTCAACGTTTGACCGCGCAACCGTTAAGCGTTTTGAGTATCGTAGAAATTTCGACGCGCTTCGTTATTATTTTTATGATGATAATTTGTATTTTATCGTCCTCGTCCCGAGTTAGTCGAAACCGAGTCAAAACTTTATTTTGACGTGAGTTAACATTTTTATTAAAAGTTTTAAATCAAAAAAATTGTGACGGAAATAAAAATAGTCACGGAAGAATAATCCCGAGCCTTTGGTCAGTTACATAACGAAATAAAACATTTGTACTAAAAATAAAATGACTTAAAGGATGGAGGGGCTAAATGTGGCAAGTGACCAAAGTGCTACAATATATATATATATATATTCTTTACATCACATTTTCTAGTTAATAAAACACACACGTTACAATTTTCTCTCCACCCTCATCGGAAACCACCGTCGGAAAACATCACCGCCGGCCACCGCCGCAGAAAACCGCCGTGGTCGCCGGAAAAATTACATGCAATCCGATCAACTTATATTTTCTTAACCCCCTCGTCATTTCCTACGTTTTCCACCAAAAATATATAACATGCAATGAGTATTTTTCGAGTTAGAGTTCGGGTTAGTTTCAAACATTTTCGGTTTAAAGGGGGTGTTTACCGAAGCTAGATAATCGTTATTAGAAGCTCGGTTTAAATAAAAAGGTTCGATTTTGGTTGTTGGGTCCGGTTCGAGTCACGGCTAGGAACAAAAGGGACAAGACGAAAACTTTTCTTGTTCAATCTTGCTTAATATAGCATTGTAAGTATTCTATATACTAGTGTTATTTTTATTTTGTGATTCGATTCGTTGTTGGTTGATGCATGTGATGAAATCCGTGAGAAATCTTGCTTCGTTTAGTTAGATTTTGTTTTGGTTGATTGAGCGAGTTGAATATGGTTTATAGACTATCCTAGATTGTGTCGTGAATGAATTTTTGGTCAAAAATGGATTTTTAGCATGTTTTGTAACATATAAATCTGGGCAGAAACTTTGGCGCGGAAAACGAGGTTCGAGATTTTGTAAAATCTGATTTTGGTTTAGAATATATGGTAGCTGGTATTTTTACGATCGTTTCAGTAATTCGAACGCCCCGTAACTCCTAATAACGAAGAAGTTACGGCGAAAACAAGATTTGAAAACTTAAAAAAAACACTATGGTAATTATTTGGTCTATCATATTCGAAAATGGCAATTTGAGGCACTTTTGAATTTCGTTTCGTTTCGGCATTCCAGCGAAACACGAAAGTTGCTCGGAATGACGTTTTACTTTGCCGCGAGGCTTGCTAGTTTTAAAATCGAGTAATAACGGGTCAAAACCCAAGGTCAAAATCTGCACTTTTACTAAAAATGCCACAAGTTCCTGCAGAAACTTGCAGGGGCATTTTGGTTATTTTCTGTCGAGTTTCGGGTCTCGGCTAAAACTAAAAAGTTATCCGGAATGTCGGTTTGCATAAAATATTTTTTAAGTCCGAGACGTGAAAATGTGATATAATGGGTCGTTTTAAGCGGGTCAGATCTAGTAATATATATATACACAAGTCAAAGTCAATTAAAGTCCAATGTTGACTTTTGAAAGTCAACGCGCTACTATTATTACAAGTATGATATTTTAGACTTAAAAACTGTTATGAACGATAAAGATTATAAAAATAAAAACTTTTGAAATATTCGGATATAACACCGATACGAGTAAACGATAACCAAATTAAGCGTCAAATGTGCCATGAGATAAATAAATATTATTATAAATATAATTAGATGATGGAACTTACTAAAAATGATAACTTTCTAAAAATAGCAACTTCCTAAAAATAGAAAGTTTCTGAAAATAGAAAGTTTTCGATCAAATGACGTATAATATAAATGAAAGAATGATCGTAACTCAATTAAGTGGACTTTAGGATCTAGGACGCGCAAGTGGATTTCTCATCACATGTGTATGTATATCTATATAGTTTTAATAGTTGCGATGCACGCACTATCCGATCATACTTTATCATATAATAATTGAGCGACATAAAGGTTGAGCTCATTGTGGAGTAGTTCGTGATTGTTTCGGTTATTTGATCTTCGGCTTCGATCAAGGTGAGTTCATAGCCTCGCTTTTGAACTATTTTAAATGTTTTTAACCCGCGAGGGGGATACTTGCTATTTTATGAAAATGAAAACGCAATATGTTTTGATACTTAATATGATTCCATTCACTACTGAGTATATGCCTTTTACTGTGTGACCGTTAGTTGCCTAGTTGTAGGTAAACGCTAATGTATTAAATAGATCTATTGGGCTTGACAACCCTGTCCGGGGGTTGAATCAGTTGGTGAGCACCCTGTAACGGACATTTTGTGGTTAGTATTAGGAGAAGTGGCATACTTCCCGAACATTATTTCGTCTTACGGGATGAATGTGTTAAGTTTCGGTACACGAGCTCATTTAGTTGGAAATCATTACTTTTATAACTTGCCCTACAAGCAAATGTTATATGTTTTGTGGAACCAAATATGCGTTTAAATTGTTTTGTGTAAACTCTATGAATTCACTCAACGTTTTGTTGACGTTTTAAGTATGTATCCCATGTTTAGGTATTGAAGATGGCTTGGATGGGACGGAACGCGGATATCAAGGACGGTGACTCGGTGAACTTGTGTCAATAAATTATAGAATTATTTTAGAAATGAAATCGTGATGAGACATGTAAAAACAAATTTTCTACGATAGTTTTGGGACATTTGTACCCTGATTCTTTTCAAACGAAATAAATGAAATTTATTTAACAAACATCTCTTTTATAGTTGTTTGTTATGACTTGTGTGATTGTATCGTGATGTAGCACCCCAAATGTTGTATTCCGCTGCGTATCGTATGTTGGGGGTGTTACAAATGAGCTAGAAGAATTCCGAAAGGATGCTTATGAAAATTCACGAATCTACAAGGAGAGAACTAAGAAATGGCATGACGCTCGATTAAGAGGGGACACAAATTTTAAACGTAGAGATAAAGTATTGCTTTATAATTCCTGAATGAAGCTATTCCCAAGAAAATTAAAAACAAGATGGTATGGTCTGTATCTAGTTCAGAAGGTTTTACCATACGGTGTTTTCAAAATTATTAGGGACGATGGAGGTTCTTTCGAGATTAATGGTAATAGATTAAAGAGATATTATCATGGAATTGATATTGAGAAAGAAACAGAAGAAATTTTTTTTTCGTCCCGGATACTTGAATTGGAGTTTAGTCAAACTTAAAGACTCACAGATAAACAAAAGTGTTGGCCGGTGGACAACCCGAATAGTTTTCATTTTATTTCCATTCTTTCATTTATTTCTTGTATGTTTCTGTTCCAGGAAAAGTATACGGTGTATATACACTCTTGTACATACGGCGTATATTGTCATATGATGTATGGACGTTGGTCACATACGCCGTATGGAAAGCCTACTAGGATTTTATTTTTGCTTTTGTTTTTGTTTTAGGTTATGATGTATACTCCTCCACGATTGATGTCTTCTTTGGTGACCCCCTGAATGGCAGTGGAACTAAATACGAGTTATGTTGGAACTCAAGTCGTCATCGTTGATGAATCTACCCGTGTTCGTATTCTAGTTCTTTAAATCATTCCGAGCAAAAAGCAGGAGGATTTTTCATTTCATTTCTATTTTCCCTTACTTTAATGTTTATATCTGTACATCCCAAGTGGGGGGGGGGGGGGGTAGAAATGAAATCTGCTTGTCCATAGCTAGTTTATTTTCATATTTATGCCTTAATTAATTTTTTTTGACATGTTTATAATCACTAAACTAGTTCAGCGTAGAACCGAGTGGACATTTACCCTTAAATTCCAATTGTGAGGATTAAACATTTCCCTTTTCTATATTCACATAATTTTACTAAATTGAGTGTGTGCCGGTGGCCTGTAGTATACTTTAGAACTTGACCATTTTTTTCATATCGAGACCACCAAAATAAGCATCGCAGTGGGAGTAACTTGGTGTGATCAGTATTAATAAGGACAAAAGGCAGAAATCTTAGAATTTAATCCAAATAGCCTATACGTGTCATTATGTTTTGTGTATATTGTGTTTTCACACTGATTAGTCATTTCTCATGTGAAAACCATTCATCTCTAGTGCAAGATACCCCTAGAATAACCTGTTGAGCCAATATTTTTGTTTTGTTTACACACAACTTAAATGTTAATTGTTTTGTTACACCATTACGCCTAGCCTACCGTGTAGCTCTTTTATGTCCATAGCCGTGAAGTTTCTAGTTAATCTTGGTTTTTCGGGTGTAAATTCGAAGGTTATGAAAAGAGAATGTGTTAGGAATCAAGAAAAGTATCGGCCACTCCACGTATTCACGTTCTTAGCTCGTAGTCTAAGTATTAAATATTGTTAAGTAATCGGGCCAACCCATGGACAATCCATGGGGCGACCCAACCGTGTAAGACACTATATAAACCTTTTTAACACATGGAGAGGGTGTGAGTTTTCTTATTATTCATAAGGCATTTCATGTTTCTCTTACTAGAAAACCTTCCAATCTCTTTCTCTTTCTAGAAATACATAATCTATCATTGTGTGTGTTTGATATATCATTCCTACAATTAGTACTCTTTCTAGAAATACATAATCTATCATTGTGTGTGTTTGATATATCATTCCTACAATTGGTATCAAGAGCCAAAGAGTGATTTAGTTGTATGTTTGTGGTTTAATCATACTTTTTGGTTTGAAAATTTTCTTTCAAGTGTTAAGTGAGTTTGATCTTCCTTTCCATTCAAGGTTTTATCTTGTCTAAGGTTTAGGAAGTATTAACTTTCATTTTTACACTTATTAGTATTAAATTTTGTGTCCTTTATCATTTTCGGTACTACTTTGTTCTAAAAGGTCATCATTTTCGGTATAAAAGTTTATTTTTTGAGTGTTTGGTTCAAAAAGTTTTGATATTTATGCTTCATTAGTGTGTTTACATTAAGTATACACAAAAATCTTGGATCATAACGGATAAAAATCGTAGTTTTAAGGTCATTTTTATTCTAGTCATAAACCATCGAAATTGGGTTATATATTCCGTACCATCGAAATTCATATCTGTAGTACAATCGAATTTATAGTTAGATATAGCAGCTCATCGAATTTGAAAGAAAAAAAAATCAGTACCGAAAACGAAAGAAAAAGTACATCGAAATGAGTAAAATGATACTACCGAAATTGTGAAACAAAAATAGTACACCGAAAATCAGCATTTATATCGAATTTGTCAAGATTGAACCAATTGACTATCTAGCATAGTTGGTTTGTTGCTTTGGGTTGAGTTGCGGTACCACAGACCCGAGTTCGATTCTGTTGAACGACAATTTGTTTTTATTTATTTTTATTATCATTTTCGGTTAAGTCTTTAGGAAGTTTACGCCGGGTTGCTAGATTAATCCCTCGTTTGTAGAGTTGTTTGCACTATTAATCCTTGTTAATTAGAGACGGTTAACCGAATTTGTCTACAAGTTTGTCCGAAAAAGAATTCACCGAAAATAGTCTTGTCCGAGAAAGATTTTTGACCAAGAAACGCCTTTGTCCGATATCAGGTAGTATTGATCGAATTTGGCATTTTCGGATTGTGTAACTGTGTTTTCATTGAAACTGGAACAACCGAAATTGGTAATCGAATTTGGCTTTAAACCAAAATTGTTCACCGTAATTCCAAATCGGATTTGAGACCCGAATTTGTTTACCGAAATTGGTAATCGAAATTCACAACCAAATTTGTACTCAAACGTAACCACAACACAACTTTATCTACTTAAGATCCTGTAATATCATTTCTTACATCAGATTCAATGGAAAAGAAAGACACGGCTACTTCGAATTCAAATTCACAAGAAAGAGAGCTGCAACAGATGCAACTGGAAGAAAGACAAATGCACTCCAACGGCATGGTATGGTTTAAAGGGCTCGAGTCACATCTTAGAACTCTCTATCAGATCAATGTTTTTAACAAAAGACTATTTAAAATTGCATTTCGTACATACTTCGGTGAAGAGCATCAGACTTTTAGAAAGAAGATGTTCCATAATTTGGATCAGTTAGGGCTGCAATTTGAAAGAGAGAACCTTCATGAGGTTAATGCAAAGACTCGTCTTGAAGTACTCCGAACACACTTCAAGGAATTTTTTTGCCTCAAAAGGGGCAAATTCTTCCGATTATTTGAATCAACTAAAACAAGAGGATTTCAAAGACTACACGGGCTACGAACATGAAATTTACAGAAGTAATTTACTCAAGTACCTGGATATACTTGAAAAGTTTATTGATAAATGAGTACTTAAATACGGTGAATTACGGATGAAAAAAAGTGAAGTTAAAGAAATAAAGGAGACTAAAAAACGGCTGAATGAAGCAATACTTCATGAACATGACATTGAGAAAAGTTTGAAGCTGCAGTCAAAATATGTTCAAATTAATACCGTTAATGCATTGCGTGTTAATTCAGTCGTCATGGAAGACAAACGCTATGGTAAAGAAAACAGCAGTTCAAAGACTGCATTAAGCAAATCTATGAATGAAAGACAGATGCAAATACAAGAGGAAAAGGTCGATATGGCTAAAGCATTGGATATTGAACAAAGTGGGATAGAATTAGGAACGCAAGATCCCAGCAACAGATCAGGGAATGATACAGATGCCATCAATGCAGATATCGGACCCGTATATGACAAAGAGCCAATGACTAATGTACAATTGACTGCTGAATGTAATGTATCTGCTACAAGACAACAGCATGCCGAGCAACCCGAATTCAACAATGAAGGAAGGGTTGAATAGGATGCTGAACAATGTCAAGTTAAAAGTCTTTTGCTTGATCCATCACTTGATAACAAGACAACTGAATTTTCAAACCAATCTCTCAAGTCTGAAAATATTTGTCTCAAAAATACCATTGTCCAATTACAAAAAAAAATTCAAAAATGGAAGCACATTGTATTGCTCTTGAACTTAAATGTCAAAATCAAGAATTAAAATTGGGACAAAATGGTTAATTTTTGAAAGACAAAAGTAATAAAGCCAAGGTTAAACATGACATCGATATAATTAAACCAATAAACATCGAATTGGAACATAGTGTGGCTAAATTACTTGTAGAGAATGAGCAGTTAAAGAAGGAAAATGAGCATTTGAAACAAACTTACAAAGATCTTTGTGATTCTATCAAAAAGACATGAGTTCAGACCAAAGACCATAATGACTCTCTGATTGTCCAATTGAACAAAAAGTGAGTTGAAAATGCTGATTTAAAAGCTCAGATTCAGGAAAAGGTTTTTGCAAATGCAACATTGAAAAACAAATTAAGAAGGAAATAGCGTGGATACAAAGTTTGCAAAACCATCAATCTTAGGGAAATCGCCTTTGTAAACAAACAGAAAACAACTAGTTGTGAGACAACCGACTGCATTCAAATATGAACGACCTCCAATTTCAAAATCACGGTTTGCCTCCCAAGTTGATGTGAAAAAAGATTTGTCAAAACCAGTCACTCCATATTATTTGCCTAAGGTAAGAGACTTTGCTTTTGCAAAACCTCATCACGTGATTGCACATGGCTCATCTACGAATAGTCTAGAAGAGTCGTATGGTTCAAATGACATGGCTCATAATTACTATTTAGAGAATGCTAGGAAAAAGACACAAGAAGGAAATATGAGCTTTAAACCTAGGGAAATGCCCTCTGTTAGAACACACAACACTCATAATGATTGTAAAGAAAAACATAAGAGCAATAATCAAACGTCTAGGAATTGACATGCATCTAAGAGTAGTGATGTAACGTTAAAAGGTGTGCAAAAAGCATATCACTCTAGGAATTCTAGTTCCTTTTTGGACTCCAAACACTTTGTTTGTTCTACATGTCAGAAATGTGTATTTAATGCAAATCATGATGCTTATGTTACAAAATTCCTGAGAGAGGTAAACTCTCATGCTAAGGTACAGTCCAATAAGACTAGAAACGGTATCAAACCCGTAGAACAGATAAGTAATACAAAGAAACCTGAAAGATTGATCTCTAATAGATATAGGTTTTCTCCCAATAAGTCTTCCGTTGTGCATGAGAAAACAAAGACTCCTAGATCTTGTCTTAGGTGGAAACCAACGGGTAGAATTTTCAAGACTGTTGGTCTTAGGTGGGTTTTTACTGGAAAGTTATTTGCCTCTAGCACAACCAAGGTTGATAGTGAACCCCCACATGGTTCTAGTGTAGATATCTCTAACCAAAATGAATGCATACAAACTCTTGATATAAGTGTAGGTACTCTTAATTTAGATACATGTACATCATACAATGTCAAACAGGGTAATCTAAGAGTTTGGTTGCTGAAAAGGCGATGTCTCAGAATCAAGTGTCTTAGGGGATTCACAACTAATTAAAAAGACTGCAATAACTTATGATCATTTCAGATCAGGAATCGGACTTCATTAAATGGCTTTTGAACAATTCAGTTCAGGACCCGAGCTTCAACTTTTGACTTCTGGACACATCAGTTCAGGACTCGTGCCAAACTTAGTTTCTTCAACACCATATGTTTCACCATCTAAGAAAGAGTAGGATATCTTGTTTCAACCCATGTTTCATGAGTTTTTTAATCCCCCACCAAGTGTTGTATCTCTTTAGCCTCTCGCTGTAGTTCCATACCAGATGATACAACCGATACATCTTCATCAACCACAATTGATCAAGATGCACCATCTGCAAGTACTTCACCAACAACTGAGGAAATAAAAGATCCAATCATACAATAGGGTATTGAAGAACAACAACAAGGAGATTAAAATGCATAATTTGAGAATGATCCATTCATCAATATTTTTACTCCAGAACTGACTTTTGAAGAATCATCAGGAAGGGATGTCATTCCATCAAATTTGCATCAAATCAACCAACTGTTTGATCATCTAAGGAAATGGACAAAGGATCACCCATTGTAAAATGTCATTAGATTTCCTTCATGACTTGTTTCAACAAGACGCCAACTCCAAACCGATGCCATGTGGTGCTATTTTGATGCATTTCTCACTAAAGTCGAACTAAAGAACTACAAAGAATCCATGAAAGAATCCAACTGGATTGACGCCATGCAAGAGGTAATTCATGAATTTGATCGACTTCAAGTGTGGGAACTAGTACCTCATCCTAATCATATTATACTCATCAACCTCAAGTGGATCTTCAAGGTCAAGTTAGATGAATTTAGGGCAGTATTAAAGAACAAGGCTCGGTTAGTGGCTAAAGGTTATCGGTAGGAAGAAGGGGTTGATTTTAAAGAATCGTTTGCACCGGTTACACGGATAGAGGCCATTAGAATCTTCATAGCAAATGCCGCTCACAAGAATATGATCGTCTATCAAATGGATGTCAAGACTTCATTTTTTTAATGGTGTGCTAAGGGAATAGGTCTATGTTAGTCAGCCTGAGGGGTTTGTAGATCAAGATCATCCAAACTACATGTACAGACTTAAGAAGGATCTTTATGGGTTAAAACAGGCTCCACGTACTTGGTATGACATGTAGTCCAAGTTTTTACTCTTTCAGAAATTCTCAAAAGGTGCAATCGATCCAACACTGTTCACGCGAAAAGAAGGAAAGGATATCTTATTGGTACAAATCTACATTGATGATATCATTTTTGCTTCTACAAATCCTAAATTTTGTGAAATTTTTGCAAATGAAATGAGTTCAACATTTAAGATGTCAATGATGGGGAAAATATCTTTCTTTCTCGGATTACAAATTTCTCAAAATCCCAGAGGCATCTTTATTAATCAATCAACTGATGCTCTTGAAATGATTAAGAAATATGGAATGGACTCTAGTGACCCTGTAGATACTCCAATGGTGGAGAGAATTAAGTTTGATGAAGATCCACAAGAGATACCAGTTGACCCTACTCGTTATCGTAGTATGGTCGGCTCCCTTATGTATCTTACATCTAGTAGACTTGACCTAGTATTTGCTATTTACATGTGTGCCCGGTATCCGGCAAGGCCTACCAAAAAGCACTTTACTGCAGTTAAACGGGTCTTTCGGTACCTAAAATGAGCCATAAATATGGGTCTTTGGTATTTGAAGGACACCGGAATTGAACTAACAGCGTACGCAGATGTAGATCATGCAAGGTGTCAAGACACTAGACATAGTACATCTGGCAGTGCACAGTTCTTAGGAGATAAATTAGTGAGCTTGTCATCAAAGAAACAGAAGAGCATTGCTATCTCAACTATAGAGGCAGAATACATATCCCTAACTAGATGTTGTGCCCAAATCTTATGGATGAGATCACAGCTAATAGACTATGGACTTGCATTCACTAAAATTCTTCTGTACTGTGATAACAAAAGTGATATCGCTCTATGTTGCAATAATGTCCATCACTCAAGATCTAAGCACATTGATGTCAGATACCATTTCATAAAAGAGCAGGATGAAAACGGTGTGGTTGAGTAGTATTTTGTAAAGACGGAATATCAACTTGCGAACATATTCACCAAAGCATTAGGCAGGGAAAGATTTGAATTTTTACTCACTCGCCTTGGAATGTAGAGTATGACTCCTGTTGAAACCCTTAAGACGTCTTGGCCATAATCAGTATAGGAAGAGTAATTGTTGTAATAGCTCCTTTCCATGTATAGATGTATATATTTATTCAACAAAAAACCACAAAAGATTTTCTATTATTGAAAAAATTTATAAAAATAAAATAGAAAAATATAAAACTAGAAAAACAAAATACAAAATTAGAAAATTTGAAAAAATCAAAAAATATTTTTCATTACATGTCTTCTGAAATCGATAATATTTACGGCCCTAGAAATGACATTCAGCAATGACACGAGGTTGTAAATAAAGTTCGAGCAGAAGTTTCAAATGTTTTTCAAAACATGTCAATGGCTTATAGTTATTTCAAATTGTAACCCGGTCTTAAATTTAAAGGAAAGTATATCGACAAAAAGATAACTTATCCTCACAATAGGAAAAGATTTTTCTCGGTCATGAACTACCTTATGTTCATGTAAATGGCTTGTGTATACTTTGCTACACAACCTGGACTTTCTCAAAGGAAAATGCACGCTTCAGTGCATTTTGTCCTTAAAAAGAAGAGAAATCTTCTTTAACCCGAATAATTTTTCTAACAAATATTGATTTTATAAATCATGTTCGGGTTAATCATTTAAACATGTGTTGTATTAAAATCAGAATCATCTTCAACAAGTCACGAAAATTATATGGAAAAAGTTTTAACTTAGCGGATAATAATTTGAGGATGAGTAATTTATTTTATCTCAAAAGGCTTAAGTTGTCATAAGTTAATAACTTTAGAGGCTTAAATATAATTTCAAAATTAGTGGCTTAGGCTTAAAACTACATACGACCAATATTGCCAACACCTCATAGTTTTAAAAGGCTTAGGAATGTTTGGAAAAAAATGCATAGTTTTAAAAGCCTTGAAGTAGATATGTTACTGATTCAATTAATGTTTCCTCGAACGGTTAATCACTAAGCTTATTAGTAATATTTGATAAAAGTAGAACACATAGGTATGATGATTCCTTTAGATAGTTAGTATCCTGCAGGAAGAAATGTGTACATCTGGGACTTAGTTGACTTTGGTGTTATCATTTTGACTACTTAGAGGGATTAATTGTCTAAATTTGGGACTTAGTTGACTTTGGTGTTACAATTTATATCATCTCTATCCTAAAGAAAGCTTTGAATCTACTCAAGAAAGGTTTTATAGTTCGGGGGAAGCTATGAAAGCTTCTAACAGTAGAATAACAGGACTGACTACAGATTGTTGGTTCGGACAGAGTGACAATGTCAGTCGCTCTCGGCTTTGTACGTTTCAGGTCATGTCTTGTAAATTATCTTGTATATATGTGGGGTAGGTTCATACATATATAGTGTTCGAGTACAAATTTTCAAGAATTTTTTTCTATAAATTCAAAAAATTTCAAAAATGTGTACTTAACATTATATCATTCCCTCAATATTTAAGGGGGGAGCAATCAAAATGTTTTGAATTATTCATGACTAATTTAGATAACATTTTTCCCCAAAAGCTTTTTGAAATATATTTTAATCAATTGATATCTGAAATATCAAATGCTTTGTTATTTTTGATAAGGGAAGAAAATGTGATTAAAATATGTAACTATAAAATGTGATCTAATAAGACTCACGTGCGGGCTTTTCCTTTCATGTGCAAAATCCTTTTGAATATCGATGGTCATGTGTAGGGGGAGCATTTTTTAAAGATGAAACTATCAAAGTGCCAAGCGTTTTGATTTATATCACAAGTACTTTGATTGATTTTCAAATGGTTTTATGGTTTCGATCTCTATACCCAACAACCAACTAATTCACGATGGCGATGAAGTCATAATGTGGTTAAGGTTAGGTATACGTCCAATGATCCAACCAGAACCAGAGGGATCTTCCCAAAGACATTCCATTAGATAGAATTAGAAGTCTATAGGAAAGATGGATTGAATGATAATATGGGAATAATGTTGACTAAGGCATGAGCTTGCACTGGAACAATCACAACAAGGTGCTAGTAATGACGTCTTGGTAAACATTAAAGGGGTTGAAGAATGAAAAATAAATGTAAAGATAAAGGGTGAAAAGACAGAAGCCCTCCTTACACTTAGGTAGAAACTGGGTCAATACATATGCTATCAGAATCACATAGTTGATTTCTGGTATTGAAGATACTCATCATGGACCCAGTGATACAGTGCACAACCCTTCCCATCCACTTAAGATCTCTTAAAAGATTCTTTTTTCATTTCTCACGGAGATAAACACGTTATCTATCAAATTTCTCATTTCAAGCTAGTTGGTATTGAAAAGGTGGCAGTCAACTCCAGCCTCCGATCACTAAAACCAAAATGCACTTACTGAGTCTAGCACCAAAAGAGATCAATATAACTCTCATTAGGACATAATTCCAAAATGCACTTAATGTTCACAAACAAATAACACAAGTGGTATCTAAGATTCTTACGCATTATCCTTGTGATCTTGCCAGAACATTCAGAGTGATACTCTTTAGTTTCACAATGACAAATGGAAATCCTTCCAGTGTCAACATCAAGGAGCACTACGGGGTAGGTGACTTGCAAGATTCTATATGAATCAAGCGTGTGTCAACTAGAAATCGATTTTGGTCCAGTTTATGAATTGACGACTCAATCAGTCAGATAGTAACTAACCGATTCACTCTTATCGTATTGTCTGCTTTGAGATGTTCCGGTAATGAGAACAAGCTAGTACGGCTGGAAACCCTGTCAAGGAGGTTCTTTGAATCTACTAGATCACAGGTACATTATTCATATTGTAAAATGGGGGAACCAAAGGTTAACGCAACCGAACTTCGACAAATGACAAAGCCATATTTGTCTATATCTGTTGTTTATTGCTAACCCTTACAGTGCAGGACTAGACGATGGTGGCGCGACCTCATTCCAGCTGAGTCGGATTCATAACCTCATGCTCATACTCAAGACTTAAAGTTTCAAGAAATCAAGAAAGCTCAAGATCAAATAAAGATGAAGACTTCCACTACTTTGATATTCAACATCTTCCTTAAAGACGTAAAGTGATTAAGTTAAAGATTATCAAGGGAGATTTTTAGATAGCTTTCAAGATGATATAAAGTATGAGCATGTTGGTCCAAAGAGACAAGATCGCAAGAAGGCAAAGTATTACAAACATGATCAAATGATGATGCCAGATTTATGATCTCGAGAAGTTCAAGAAAAGTGATAAAGGCTCAAGATCACAATTTATCAAGCATGAAGGAACAATGTTGGGACTTAAAGACTTCAAGATGATTCTTAGAGTTACTACTGCTCAGGTATATATTAGTGCTGTCAAACATAACTTAGTATTGTTAGTGATACTAATGAAAATTATGCTAAGTAGTTAGTGCTGGTAGTATAAAGTTACTACTGTTAGTATAAGTTAGTACTGTTAGTATTAAGTTACTGCTGCTTGTTGAAGTTAAGAGTGCTCAGAGTTGAAGACTAAAATATATGCTAAGTAGTTAGTGCTGCTAGTAGTAACGTTAAGACTGCTAGTACACAGTTACTACTGTTAGTATATATTAGTACTGCTAGTACTAATGTTACTACTGCTTATGTTTATCAGTACTGCTGGTACAAAAGTTTATGCTGCTGGATTACAACTGCTAGAAGAATTACTACTGTCAAAAGGATAAAGACGATTAAAGAGATAAGGATTGTTTGGAGAACAAGAATACTTACGAAGATAAGTATTGAGTTATTTTTGTAAAAGATATGTATAATGTATTTGTTTAAGAGATTACGTTTTCTTTTAGAAAAGATCATGATATCTTAGGAAAGTATTGTAAGCCTTGTAGGACTCCTTGGTCTATAAAAGGAGGCTCTAGGGGCATTAGTTGATATACAAGTTTTCATAGTTGTGAAGTCGATTAAAAAGCTTCAAGGTTGTAAACCCTAGTACTAGTGAAGAGTACTCGTATTATTGATCTAATAATATTGGAGCGTTTGGTTATATCTTTGTTCATTCACAATTACTGTTTTATTCATAATACTTCTAGATATTAAGGTGTAGATTCCGCATACACTTTAGTATACATACAAAGTTTCTACAACAAGTTATTTTGGATTTATCCAAGGTAATTTAACCTTAGACAAGCTAAGGAATCGATCAAGGATTGGGATCAACAAGTGGTATCAGAGCTTTTGCTTTGAGAAACTTTGATCTAGAAGTCATGGAATTTGAATCTGCACATAGTAATACTACTGCTAAGCTACCCATACTCAAACTAGGTGAGTATGAGATGTGGGTGATAAGAATCAAGCAGTACTTCCAGGTACAAGACTATGCTCTATGGGAGGTCATAGAGAATGGTAACTCATGGGTATCTGTACCACAAACAGCACAAGAGAATGGTACTTCAGTTACAAAGATGTCAGTACCTGTAACTGCTGAAGAAAAGACCAACAAGAAGAATGATGTGAAGGCTAGAAGCTTGCTACTCATGGCTCTTCCCAATGAACATCAACTTACTTTCAGTCAGTACAATGATGCTAAAACAATGTTTGCTGCTATCGAAACACGATTTGGAGGTAATGAAGCCACTAAGAAAACACAGAAGACACTTTTGAAGCAACAATATGAAAATTTTAGTGCATCAAGCACAGAGTCTCTTGACTCTATCTTTAACAGGCTCAGAAGCATTGTTATAGGGGGGTGGGGGGGGGGGGGGGGAGGCTTGCAATTTTAGTGTGTAGTCCTCACTCAAAAAGACTTAAATTCAAATTCTAGAACGCTTGCCCTTCTGAGTAGAATTAAAAAACATCCCCCCCCCCCCCCCCCTCATGTGTAGTACTGGATGAATAAGGCTGATATTCAAACAAACCATTGATGATTTATAAAACACACTTCAAAATTGTTTGAACAAGATGTATAAGAATTCTATGGTGCAAGTAGTGGTGCTCAAACTCTAACCTTTTTGACTACTCCAAGCACTAGCAGTACTAATGATGTTAATACTGCTAATCCTGCATATGAAGTTAGTACTATTAGCCCTAATATTAACACTGCTTGTCCTTAAGTTAGTATTGCTAACTTCAGTGATAATACCGTGTATGCTTTTATGGTTCAGAATCCCAAGTTTCAACTTCCTACACAGACTGTAGACGGAAATTCATGAAGATGATCCTGTAAACAATGGATTTGAAGAGGCAGCTCTCTCAACTAAGTATAGGGCAAAAAGGTACAATTCAGAGATCAAGAAAGAAAATGATTTCATTAATGCAAATGATACTGATGGTATGATAAATCCAAGGTAGAGTGTTTCACTATCAAACAAGATGGGACACTTTGCTAGGGAATGTAGAGCACCAAGGAACAAAGAGGGTCAGTTCAAATATCAAGACAACACTAGAAAGCAAGGAAACAATGAAGACACATCTTCAAAGGCAATATTGGCTATAGATGGTGTAGGTTTTGACTGGAGTGATATGGCAGAGAACAGGTTAGACAAACATGGCTCTAATGCGTTCCGACTTGAGGTATACAATGATAAAACTTGCACTAAAACTTGTTTGAAAAACTATAAAACTCTTAAGAAACAGTGTGATGATTTAATTGTTAAGCTTAATCAAACTGAATTTATAGCAGCTACTTATAAAAGAGGTTTAGCAATTGTAGAAGAACAACTTATCACATATAGAAAAGAATAGAGTTCTTTTTTGTGAAGAAGTTGCAGTTCTTAAAAAGGCATAGCTTGCAAAGACCAATGAAATAAATGTGCCAGAATAAGTGAGTTTGAAAAAGTTAAGCAAGAAAAAGAAGGGCATTAAATTTAAAATTGAGAAATTTGATAAATGCCTCAAAGAAAGCTTAGACTATTGTTAGGGAGTCAATAACTGACAAAAGTAAAAAGGGGGGGTTTTTTTTTTTTTTTCAGGGGGGTTTTAAATAATGAATGTTTCCTCCACCCCATCCTTTAATCTATAATCGACCTAAAAAGCTTGATTTGTCTTATTCAGGTCCTTGAAGAATTCAAAACCCCAATCAAAAGTTTGGTTTTAAAGGATAGTAAGCCAAGAGTCTACATTGTTGTGATAAAAAATCAGATGAATTCAAAGGAAAAATTCGGATGAATCTATATAGTAAAAGAACAAGTATCAAAAGACACAAGTAGCTTTGTTGAGTCTTCACTTAATGTTGATAAAGAAACTATTTTTCTTGTTGATAAAAAGATAGAGTTTGTCAAACCTAAAAATCACGAAAAATCAGTTAAAAAGTCAATTAGGCATGCTGAGATGTATAGATCACAAGAGTCCCTAGGGGAAATCAAAGAACACTAAGAATGGACATAAGTCCAATCAACTAGGAATATTTTGTGATGTATAAACAAAGCTGCTCATTTGTGGGTGTTTAGATCATGTGCAGGTTCATTTTTAAATACCATCAAAGAGAAATTAAGGGTATAGATGGAATAATATAACAGGGTGAACTACAACTATACTACCAACAGGACTCACCCTAATGCTCAAAGGAACATGGTTCCAAGAGCAGTTTTAATGAAAACTGGCCTAAAACCATTTAATACTGCCAGGACAGTTAATACTGCTCATCCCAAATCTACAGTTATTAAATATATATATATTTTTTATTTTTTTTATTTTATATTTACAATTAAAACCTTAAGTTTTTATAAAAACCTTAATTAATTTGACTATACCTTTTTGCATAAACGCAGTTTACTACCTTTCTAAAAATAACTTTTCATTTCCAACCTAACTTTCTAAAAATAGAAATTTTCCATTTTCTTAATCTAACACTTAAACGCTAAACCTATCTTAGATAACTAACACAAAATACGTATACCTATTTATTTACTTACACAATTAACTTGCAAACGCTCAATTATCAACAATCATTTCTTTGTCATTAAAAATGAACGAAATAACTCAACAAATTTCCCATCATTCTAATCTAATTGAGATGATCATACTCAATAGATTGGTTACCAATACCTCATAGACACATAAAATCACATAAAATCACATGGAATCACATAAACCATACTTTGCAACAGACACATAAGTCAACACTAACGGTTTGACTAACCTGCTCAAATCATGGTTGTCATTGGGGAGGAGCACATGGTGGTAGAATTTCTGGTAAAGGAACACTTAAAACTGATAGTCTTGATTTTGAAGATGTATACTTTGTCAATGAGTTAAAATTCAATCTTTTTAGTGTCTCACAGATGTGTGACAAAAAGAACTATGTCTTTTTTATTGACACTGAATGACTTGTCTTATCTCCTACTTTTAAGTTGCCTGATGAAACTCGGATACTTCTTAAAATTCTTAGAAAAGACAATATGTATAGTTTTGATATGAAGAACATTGTTCCTAAAGTGAGTTTAACTTGTCTGGTTGCAAAGGCTATATTAGATGAATCAATGCTCTGGCATATGATGCTTGGTCATATTAATTTTAAGAACATAAATAAGCTTGTTAAGGATAATCTTGTAAGAGGTTTTCCTACAAAATGTTTTGAAATTGACCAAACCTGTGTTGCTTGTCTAAAAGGGAAGCAACACAGAGCTTCTTGTAAGTCCAAGTTTCTGAATCCAATTACTAAGCCTTTGTTTATACTACATATGGATTTGTTTGGTCCAACCTTTGTGAGTAGTTTAATGCATAAGAAGTATTGCTTAGTAGTCACTGATGATTATAGCAGGTTTACTTGGGTTTTCTTTTTAGCATCTAAGGATGAAACCACTGAGATTCTTAAGAACTTTATCAAAGAAATAGAAAATCTAGTGGATAAGAAAGTAAAAATAATTAGGTGTGATAATGGAACATAGTTTAAGAATAAAGTTATGGATGATTTTTGCAGAGAGAAAGGTATCAAGAGAGAATATAGTGTAGCCAGGACTCCTCAGCAAAATGGTGTGGCTGAGAGGAGGAATAGGACACTAATTGAGGCTGCTAGAACAATGTTAGCTGACTCTAAGTTACCTACCACATTTTGGGCTGAAGCAGTTAGTACTGCTTGCTATGTACAGAATAGGGTCTTAGTAGTCAAGCCTCATAACAAGACACCTTATGAACTTTTTAGAGGTTTTAAACCAGCTCTAAGCTTTATGAGACCATTTGGATGTCATGTTACCATTCTTAATACTTTAGACAATTTAGGCAAGTTTGATGGCAAAAGTGATGAAGGTTTCTTTGTTGGATATTCTTTGAGTAGTAAAGCTTTTAGGGTATACAACACTAGAACCAGGAGGGTAGAAGAAAACTTGCATATTGGGTTTTTAGAGAATAAGCCTATGATAGAAGGGAATGGTCCAAAGTGGCTGTTTGATATTGATTCTCTAACCCAATCTATGAATTATGTACCAGTAGCTGCAGGTACAATCACTAATGAATCTGCAGGTACACAAGGAGAACTTAATGTAGGTACATCAACACAGAAAGAAGAAATCAGTCAAGATTGCATTGTGATGCCAATTTGGAAAGATGCTTCATACTTTGATTCACCTTCCAAGGATGTTGGTAATGGTGAACCAAAATCTGCCGTTGATGATCAATAGCAGGTTGAAGATGGTCCAGATAATGAGAATGATGAAAAAGATAAGTCTGAAGATGATAGCAGTCCTAAGGAAGTTAATGCTGCTGGACAACATGTTAATACTTCCAGTCCTGAACTTAATACTGGTCGTTTTAAACTTAATACTGTTGATCCATCAGTAAGTACTGCTAGTTTAAATGATCAAGATAGCCCTAAAAATATGTTTAAATTAGGAGCTAGTCATACACTTAAGACCACTCATGTTGAGTTCTTCGATGATGAAGATAAATCAGAAGTTGATTTAGGGAACATCACTATTTCTTATACTATTCCACCCACTTAAAATACAAGGATCCATAATGATCACCCAATTACAAATGTGATTGGAGATGTGAAGTCCTCTATTCAGACAAGAAGAATGATAAAATCTACTTCTGAACAAGGGTTTCTCAGTGCTGTATATGAACAGAAAACACATGATACCCTGAATATTTGTTTATATGCTTGTTTCTTATCACAGATTAAACCTACAAGCATTGTTAAAGCTCTATCTGATTCATCTTAGGTAGAGCCAATGTAGGAAGAAATTCTGTAATTCAAACTCCAACAGGTTTGGATACTTATGGATTTGCCTATTGGGAAGAGGGCCATTGGAACAAAATGGGTCTTTAGAAACAAGAAAGATGAAAGAGGGATTATGATTAGGAATAAAGCAAGGTTGGTTGCACAGGGTCATAGACAAGAAGAAGGTATAGACTATGAAGAAGTTTTTGCTCCTGTGGCAAGAATTGAGGCAATAAGATTGTTTTTAGCCTATGCTTCTGTAGGATCCCGATTAACACTTCACTTTATATATCATACACGAATCGAATCAAGAAAGAAGATGAGAGATTTCTAGAGAGAGAAACTAGAGAGAGAATAGAAAGAAAATGTAATGTTATATTATGAAATCTCTAACCTTTTCACAAGAGGAAAAGGTTTATATACCCTATCACATTAAAGGTATGCGCAGGATATTTAAATAGGATCCGGGATCAGGTTTTGCTTAAGATTAAACCCAAAACATATACAATATTAGATTAACTATCGAGCCCGACTCTCGATACTTTTCCATTACAACATTAACTAATTGATTGACCGAGACTAAAATACATAATGGACGAACTTTATGTTTGACTCAATATTTTAAGGCTAAAAATCTCCCCCGAAGTGAGTTCATTGATGACACTCCTTCATGAGATCAATGAGATTGCTTTCGTCGTTAAGCTCATGTGGTCTTGGTCTTTCTCTTTGTTCTTTGTTGTAGGCTTGTTCCTTCATGCTTTGCGATCTTGACTTTGAACCTTTATCATTGTCTTTATCGTCTATTCCATCTTGCGATCTTGTGTCTTTTACCAACATTCTCATATTATGCCTAATCTTGAAAGCTTCAAATCAAAGTTTGCGGAAGTCTTTGTCTTTAAATCTTGAGCTTTCATGATAGTTTGTCTTTGTAAAATGAGCATGAATATGTGGTAATGAATCGACTTTGGTTGATTGGGATACCGTCACCACCGTTTTAACCTATAGGTTTATGTTAGTGATAAACGATAAAATTGATTTGAAAATCAATATAAGTGTTACTTGTAAAAACGTTTTTGTAACACATTGGTATTTTTAAGATTTTATCAAAATTCATCAACCGTCAATTCACTTACTGGACCAAATCGATATCCAGTTGTCACAAGTTTGATTCATATAGAATATCGCAAGTCACCTACCAAGAGCTTTTTGGATGCTGACTCAAGCAGGATTTCTATCTCATATATGAATACTTAAAGTAACACTCAGATGAACTGGCAAAATATCACAAGGATATTGCGTAGGACGTCTTGTTAACAGCTGTGAAAATTTGATGATGTCAACAAGTGTTTGAAATGGAATGTGTCCTATGAGATTTAGATTGATCTTCTGGCTCTAGACTCGATTATTGCATTTTGGTTTAGTACTTGGAGGCTTGAGCAAATTGCCACCTATTAATAAATCAATGATCTCGTAAATGAGATGTTCAATAGATAACGTGTGTATCTCCCGTGACAAATGAGACAAGTTTTCTGTTAAGAAGAAACCCGAATGCTGGGAAGGTGGTGCATTACATCACTGGTCCATGATGTCATTTTCAATGTCACAAACACATGTGATTCTGACAGCAATGTATTGGGACCCGTTTTATACCCTAAGTTATGTGGAGGCTTCCTTCTTTAGACCGCTTTATCCATACATATTCTTTTTCATTCTTCAACGCCTCAATCTTACCAGACGTCATTACGAACACCTTTGTGATTGTTCCAGTGGTAGCTCAATCCTTAGTCGCATTATTCCCATTATACATTTCATCTCCATCATACCTAAGCTAATTGGCTATTTCTAACTTGGATTATCCTTGGGTAAGATCCCACCGATTCTGGATGGATCATAGGATTGATTCCTAACCTAACCACCTTATGACGTCAGAAACGTCCGTGAAATTAAATGTTGTTTGTGTAAAGATTGAACCATAAAACCTTTTCTTACTTTTCAGCACATTGAGTCGAATAGATCATATTTTAATTACATTTTCTCCCCTTATTTTAAATAATAAACACTTTGTTTTTGAAATACCTTGTGATTAAAATATGTCTTGAAAAATTCCGTTGGAGCAATATTAATCAGCATGAATGGTTTTTGAACATATTGATAATGTTTTGGAATACATAAAATTGCAGTGTTGATGTATCCAAGAACATTAAAACTTTGTTTTTTGAAACCCCCCCCCCTCAAAAATAGGACCAATTGAGAAATTGTTGTCTTTTGAAAACATTGTGAGGGATGGAGTGTTGAACACACAATTTTAAGATAATGACTTGTCCCACCGAGAAAATTTTTTGAAAAATTGTGTTCAACTTTTTGAAAAACCAAATGTTAGAGGACTTCTCTTCTAACGCTAAGGGTAAGCGCACTGATACATACACTATTTCTTTTTCTGAGCTAAAAAACATTGAATGTCATGTAAGAACAGCTCAAGACCGAGAAACGTTAATTTTCTCGTTGTGAGGATAAGTTATAAACCTTCCTTTATTTGAAGTCCGGGTTATGTACTGATATTTGCACATAAGCCATCTAGAAAATTAGAAATGACATGTTTTGAAACTATTTGCAAACTCTCGCTCGAACTTCATTTACACACCCGTGTCAATGTTAATTGACATTTCTAAGCACCTAAATGTTATCGATTCCAAGAGACATGTCGAAAATACTTTTGTGAAATTATTCAGATTTTTAGATTTTGTATTTCTTTTGTAGATTTATATTTTTGTATTTTGCTTTTTCTAAAAATAGTTACAAGTGATAGTTTTGATGATGATATCAAGCATTCACATTTATCAGAACCTCCAAGATCAGCTGGAGTAAACATCTCAATACCAATCCTACTGACAAAACTTAAACCGATCATCAGGAAGGGCTTTTCGTAAACATGACAGCTAATTGTATTCAGTTCAGACAAAATATAATCAGATATACCATTTCATAACCGGGTTCCTTTATGAAATGATACTACGTATAGGAAGTGATTTGTATTGTGAATGTTGTACGGGGTTGTATGATATGCTATGCTGACTGATAGTCGCATACAACTATTTTTTTGTAGTTGAAGCCATAATCTTGAAGCGGTTCCTCAACCACATTCCCGACACAACTTGCAGATAATGCCACGTACTCTGCCTCTGCTGAAGACATTTGCAGTACATTTTGTTTCTTGACATCCAACTTACTAGCATTAACACCAAGGAACTGTAACCCTCTAGAAGAGCTTTGTGCGAGTATCAATGCATCCGGCATGATCAGCGACTGAAAATGCTAATAGTTCAAGCCAGAATCCATATGGATATCCAAAACCCAAGATAAATGGTACCCTTTTAGTATTTAAAGATTCTTTTAACCTCCTTGAGTGCTTGTTGTGTTGGTCATGCTGATAACGTACCAATAGCATCACTGCATGCACTAAGTTTGGTCTACTAGATGACAAGTACATGAGTGACCTGATTTTTTACTACAACTCAGATTGGTCTACGGGTTTCTCACTCAAATCTACATCTATTTTGGGTTTTTTAGTATCTAATGGTGTAACAAATGGAGTACAATGTCATATTATTGCCTTTTTTAGAATTTCTAAAGCGTACTTGGCTGATTGATAAAAATACCTTATTGGTGGACCTAGTGGATCTGTAGTCCTAAAAAAGAACTTCATCTCCCCACTAAGGAAACATTTTCAAATCTACTGTGCATTAACTTTTCAAATCTTTTTGAATATTTAGGGTTTGTAGACCCAAAAATTATGTCATCAACGTAAATCTGCACAAGTAGAATAATCCTCCCCGTATATTTTCTTGAATAAAGTTGGTCAATTGTACCTTTAGTAAAGCCATTGGACATCAGGAAGTTGGAATGTTTATCATACCAGGCTTTGGAGCTTGCTTTAATCCATACAAAGCTTTCCTCAGAAGGTAGACTTTTTCTGGATGATCTGGATCAACGAACCCTTTCTGGCTGAGCAACATACCTTCTCCTTCAGTAGGACCAGTAAAGAATGCCATTTTCACGCCATCTGATAGATTGGAAAGACTTGTATGATTCGTAGGCAACGAAAATTCCGAACTGCTTTCCAAGCGAGCAACTGTGCAAATGATTCTCAAAATCAATACCCTCTTCCTGAACATAACCCTTAGCTACAAGTCGAGCTGTTAATTGAGAATTAACAGTCTGATCCTTCATCCTTCGTGTTCTTCCATAACCACTTTAGCTTTTATAATCATCTTACCAATGAATTTGTCCTACTAGTTCCCAGACGTATTAGCTCTGTCGAACTGACGAAGTTTCATCCCCCCCCCATGTGCATTGCTTCGATCCATGCAGAATCACCATTGCCTCCTTAATTTCTTAGGTTCAACATACCACCGTGAGCGCGAACATACCAATTTAAGGACTGTGGCCAGCTGTCGTCTTGTTTAAACTGGCATGTTGGATTTCCACGAACTTGTCTAATGGATGATCTCTGGTCCATCGGTAATCATGACTTTGAGGTTGAAATGAATGCACATCGGTATTATCAATGTTGCGTGAGGAAGGCTCACCAATTTCTTGTACTCGTGTACAAAAAGGATTGATAAATTCATCTTCTTGAAACGATGCATTCGGTGCTTAACCATTGTTGTTGTCCTCAGCATGACTGTGTGCGATGTAAATTCTTTCAAGTAACGGATGAAGAGAAATTCCAACCCAGTTGTGACGAATCTGTCTCTCTGCTGTAGACAACATTTTTGTCTTGGGGGCACAGGGTGTCATGTGTCATATCTTACGCCTATTGTCCTTGAGGAATGAGGCCTTAAGAACATTTTCAACAGACATCTCTTCGTTGTGGTCGAGATCTAACTTTGTGATCGACATCATTTCGTGAGTTCAACAAACTTGATATGAATGGACTCAACTATTAAGCGTGTTCTCTTGTTGTAAACACGATATCCCTTCGACTGAGTAGAATATCCCACCATGACACATGGATCCCCTTTTTCTTTCATCTTATCCCAAATTTTCCCCATCTCTATTAGTTAAACAAATGCAACCAAAGATGTGTAATGTTTTATGAAAGGTTTCCTGTCATTAATGATGTGGATACCCGTTTTTCCATGAAACGATATGAGATTTGATCTGTTCTGAGTAAAGCATGCGGTTTTGCAACTCTAGCCAAAATGATAATGGAAGCTTAGAAGCTAAGAGCATTGTTTCAGCAGCCACAACAAAGTGCGGTTTCCATTTCGACAACTCCGTCTGTTAAGGTGATTCGCGGAGTGGAAGTCTGATGGTCAATGCCTTCTTCTTTGAAATAACATTGAATGTCCTTGTTCGATAACTCTGTGCCTCTGTCAGTACGTACACTAATAACTTGAGCTTGAAGATTACGTTAAATCATCGTGAGAAAGTCTTTGAGAACTTCTGGTGTTTTCATCCTTTAACATAGAAAAGAGTCCAAGTGTATCATAATAGTCTCAAAATCACCAGAATAGATTTCTTTCCCATTTATGCTTGCAACCCGCATTGGACCACACAATCCATGGGAAGCAAATTCAGCTGTTCCAAAGTTTGGAACATGGAAACAGCTTTTGACTTAAATGAGCATCTTTTCTTTACTCATTTCCACAAGTAATAAAGCGTTGGATCCTTGACATATTTCAACTTAGGTAAAGCTGTCACAATAATCTTTCTTTAGAGTAAAGTGATGTAATCGAAGTTAAGAGAGAAAGCTTCCGATCCATAACCATGCTTGAGTGGAGTGAAGCTTTACCATGAAACAGATAGGAGTTGATGAAGTTGTTTTCCTTGAAGAGAATAATGAGTAGAGATCGGATGCCATGATTACCAGTTAGAAAACGTTTCCCTGAAAGAACTCTCACAAAACAAGTAGATTTCCCTGAAAGCAAACCTCCCAAATCCGCAGCACAGAATTGACCAACCGAGAAAAGATTGTGATTAAGGCCCTTCGACGTAATAAACCTTTTGATCATGATATTTCCTTGATTCAGATCTCATAACCAAGAAAAGAGCAATTGATCAATTGCAAAACGACATACCCAGAAATTTCTCTATAAAAATTACCAAACACTTGAGATTGCCCGACATGTGCTTTGTGCATCCAGAGTTAATAATGAATAGGATGAGTTGTACAATCTCAAAGAAGAATTAGAGGACGATGGAACCTTGGACAAATTGGATCCTAAGGAATTTGATATCTTAAAGACATTATAATCCTAGATACAATAGTCTATAGTGGGGACTAATCCTTTGAAACATCTTTTTTCCTGATTTTATGGGGATCCATATCATTTTGGTCCTATGTGCTTTTGTGTCCATTTAATATCCTGATGACATTTCTTAGTAATCCACCATTTCCAATTCTTGATTTGTATCTCGATACAACTTCCTTAAGTAACTCTTGGATTCTGATATGGTATCGATGCAACTATTTTCTTATGGGTGTTGCAACAGATTTGTTCGTTTTTTCTCTGGGTTCTACAGTACTAATAGGCACTATATTAGGCTTCTTATTTCTAGCGTTCACGTCATCAAGTATCTAGAAACACAAGCATCATGATTAGAATTAAACACACATTTTCCACATTCAGCACAAACAACATTCACATTCGATGTTCTAGAATTTGAACTGTCATTACACGCAGTTACAGACTTTGTTTTCTTAGAAATACTAGAAATCCTATGATGGTTGGAAACGATTGTTGTAAGCTTCAATATCATCTCCTTTCAGAGTCAGAGTCCAAAGCTCTTGTTCCATCCTTTGGATTTCAGTTGCTGGGCAGTATTCAGTGGTCATCATAGCTTTCACGTTGCTCCAGGGGATCTGATTAGCATTAGCAAGTCCCAAAGTCTGAACATTTCCGTTCCACCAGGTTAGAGCACGACCCTCGAACGTGCACATAGCAAACTTCACTTTGTCATCTTCAGCACATTTGCAAATTTCAAACACTTGCTCCATCTTTTCGAACCAACGTTTCAGTCCGACTACACCTTCAGTCCCCTTGAAAGAGTGAGGCTTGCCATTCATAAATGTCTTATACGAACATCCATGCATCTCTGGTACAACAGTTCCTCCAGTATTTGTTGATCCGGATCCACCAGTATTGTTTGAGTCAGCTCTAGTCTTTTCATATTTTTCAATGGCTTTGGCCACACGCTTTTCCACTATCTTCCTAACAGATTTCTTCTTAAATCTCCTGGGCGGCATGATTCTGGCAACACAAGTACACAATTCGTTGAGAATTTGTAAAGGTATGCAGAGTCATGGCACATGGTAAATAATGGAGAATGATATAAATAATCATAAATTAATCAGGATAGTCGATATTTATATAATTGATCGATAGAAATAGATATTGATATGTCAAAAGATAGACGTAAGAGATCGAATTTAAACCAAGTATTATATATATAAGATTATATATAATGCAATAATGACAATCGGAAAAGTAAGTAAGGATCAGGGAATACGCGCGCGTGGATATCGGATAGCGATGAAGGATTCTGTATTTAAAAATGAAAGAAAAGAAAACCTTTAAACTTTGTGGTTATAGACTAGGTTTTGAAAATGACCCAGTTCCCTATAACCTTGGCTCTGGTACCATCTATAACACCCCCAAAATCAGACTATGCAGCGGAATGGTAACAATGGGGTGCTACGTCAAAGTACAACAATCAAGATATAGGAAACGACCTTAAATGGACGTTTTTAAGATAAGATTTCATTCGATGCCATAGCAAAATATCAGAGTTCATACATTAGGTCCCATAAGTTTTAAAAGTCATAAACATTCTTAATTAAACAAAAGCTTCATAATACCCAAAAGATGACTTAAGTTTTTAAAGATAATAAAAGTTGCATTGAATATAGATAAAACACAGAATCCGTCTTCATTGATATCCGCCACGGCTCCCCTCCAATCTTCATACCCTAGGACCTGAAATTACATGCTAAAAGTCAACACAAAGGTTGAGTGAAATCATAGTTTATCATTCAAAAAGAATGGTGGACACACAATCGAAGTAAGAGTAGTACTCTGATACACATTCAGAAGTCCAAAACATTAATATTGCACAAACTCATGACACCGAAACCTTAAACGTACTTTTAATCAATAGAATGGAATGCCCCATAAAATAGGATGTCTGCCAAACATCCCAGAAGTAATATCTCAAAAGTTTCAATGCACCATAAGTCAGCTAGTGACCCTCAAAGAAAGTGGGGATGTCATCCGTGATAGATCTATCCACACACTCGCGCTCAACGAGACACTAGCAAACTGCCGGTTCATGAATAATAGGGGACTTAAGTGGCAGAGAATGTACATAGGTAATAATATCAGCATTACTCTGGATAGCATACACTTTGAAAAACCCATGTGTCCAATAAGTAAAACAAGCGAATGTAATTTCACCCCCGTAGATTTGTAAAATAAATGAAAGAAAAAGGGGGCTATGAACCTTCCCCCACCCCTTATTTTTTTTTGGAGTGAATGGTAATCAACCAGTATTCACATAGAAAAAGACTCACGAAGGAATCCGAAATGCAACTAATCCAATAAAGGACGTAAAGTACTAAACACTTGATTAATAATATAGCTCATCATACTATCGTTCGGGCTATCATAATTAAATGTCCAGTGTAAGTGAACGTATGAGGAGCTAGGACACTATAAAAATTCGTAAATTCCAGCAGACTCGTCGATACGCCAACCACCGAAGAGCCTCATCAATATGAAAAATACTCCCTAGTAATATAGTACTTTGATAACTATACAACGATGATTCTATAATAGCTACATCACCGTCTAGTCGTTTTAGTGAAAACATAATAAACGAAAATGTTTTATGAGATACATTGGTAAAAATGGCGTAACTTCTCGTTTCTAATCCGTTTCGTGCGTTTCTTACGTCCACGCCTTCGTATTAAGTCGAGTTATCAAAATATAACATTTTTAACATTTTAGTTTTTCTGATGAATAGTGCTTTTTACTGTTCATAACAAACATATACTTATTTTTATAGTTTTTTGTTATCGTAAACGTGCTTGTAGTGGAACACCTTGTTTAGCTTGTTTTCACATCATCATCTTTTCCTTGTGATACGTGTAGTCTTTAACCCGCTTTGGCTTCCTGCATTCCTTTGCATAGTGGCCAAATCCCTTGCAGTTAAAGCACTGTATCCCCGTTTGTTGCACTACCGGACTGCCTACAGTTTCCCTAGTCCCAGCAACTGTCATTGTCCTTTGATTCCCAAACTGCCCTGACTGATTGTCGTTGTTATACCTTGGTGTGGTATCTTCAGTCTTGTTCCTGGAGTTTGAAGAAGTTCGAAGGTTGTTGTTGGTAGCTTTGTAGAGCCTTTTGAAATACTTTGTAAGGAGTGCCAAATTCTTTTGCCTATCCTTATCCCTCTGAGCTTGTTCAGGATCACTGTCTTCTTTAGACACTGACTCAGATTGAGGTGTAACTGGTTTGGTGATCTCTTTACCTTTGTGTCTGGTAGATGAGCTAGATCTTGTAAAAGATGATGTTGCATTAGATCTTTGAGGTTTTGGTGCTTGATAGTAATTATCTGAATATGGTTGAGCAGCCGCAAGAAGTGCTAATGGATTTGCACTTTTGGCTATTCTCTCAGCATGGATATCATTAACTTCATTTTGATACTGCTTCAGAATGTCAAAAAGTGTGTGATATGAGATGGTGTCTATTTCTTTTGATTGCTTGATAATCGTCACAAATCTTGACCATTCTGGTTGAAGTTGTTGAAGAAATTGAACATTTACTTGTATTATTGTTACTTGCAAGTTGTTCCTTGTCAACTCATTCATCAATTTATAAAACCGTGAGTAATACGACTCCATTGATTCTCCTTCTCGAGAAGTAAACTTCCTAAATTCCCAGAATAGATTGGTCTTTACATCTTGTACGTTCAATGATTCCCACTGTTGTAGCCTTTCAATGGCTATCCACATCTCATTCGCTGTTTTACAAGCATCAACAGTGGAATAGATTTCATCTCCAATACCAGTTAAAAGCAAGAAAATTGCTTCTTTTTTAGACAGAAAGTGTTCTTTGTTCTCGGGAGTCATGTCCAATACTATTTCAATTGTTGTATGTTGTTCTATTGCAGGATTACCTTCCGTTGCAACAATAGCTTGAACTAGTACAGTAGATGGCACGTAGGGACCAAATAGTATGCTTTTTCTTAGTCCTTCACCATTTAGTTTCGTGTCAATGTACCATAGAAAACGTGATCTCCATTGTAAATATCTTCCTGGTCCAAGCATTGGTGGACGATCTTTTGAACCAGCTGCCATGATATTGTTGTGCATTTAACTGTCTGTCGAGGATGTGTTGACTGGAGTAGACATGATGAATGAATGGTTATTAACTATGAAGTGTGAAAGTTGTTGGATCTTAAGTGGATGTGATGTGATTGATGTTGTGGTTTTGAATACAATTCACGTTCACAGGATTTTACACGTCTATGATTAAAACCGACAAATGAATTAATGAGATTTTACAAAATCACTAGAAAACCGTGAATGAATGATCGTTTGAGTTAAGGTTTGATTGTTGTTTGATTAGTCGTTTAAATCCTTTTTTGATTGTTTATTTTGATGTTTTGATTAGTTTGATTAAGTGTCGATTTATGTCCAAAGTCCAATTTGCCTAGGATGAAATTTTGCTTAAAATAATAAGCAAACCGCCTCCAAGAAGGAGCCAAACTGCTGCCAAACTTATTGCAAACCGCCACTTAGAATGTGGTCAAACCGCGACTAAGAATGTGGCAAACCGCCGTGTAATAGAATAATCAAACCGCCGCTTCTTTTGACAACTCGCTGCCCTAATAAAATACTCAAACCGCTGTTTGGTTTAGCAACTCGCCGCCTGATTTTATAATCAAACCGATGCCTTGTTATTTTCAACAAACCGCCGGCAGTATTAAATAATCAAACCGCCTTGGTTTAAAGTAACTCGTCGTGAAATTTTTCTTCAAACCGCCATGAGTTTTTGAAATTTGGGCATAGTAACGTTTGAATTTTGCTCAATATAATATTCAACTCGCCCTTTAACCTGTCAAACCGCCACAACCAAAGGCAAACCGCTGCCTAGTTATAGCAAACCGTCGGCTGTTTTATTGATTTAAATAATCAAATCGCCTTTGAATTTTCCCTAATTTTCCGGATCTTGTCCCCTATTTGGTCAAACCGCCGTAAAGAACAAATAATTAAATAAGCAACCTTCCACGATGAACACAAGGTTGAATTAGACAAAATCACTCAAATAAGCTTTTCAATCCATGAATCAAAGCTCTAACATGCAATACTAAGGAGATATACCAAGATTAAACATCGTATAACATATATTTCTTCTTGGATCGTAAAAAATGAAGCAACCCTCCACGAAGAACACTAAGCTTTAAAAGCTTATAATTCAAACTTTAAGCTTGTATAACACACGAAATTTGTAACAATCTAACCTTTTGATGTGTAGAACAAGTAGAGAGCAAGATTAACCAACAAAAAAGCCAAGATCAAAAGTGAGCCGTAGGCTTTTTAAGCCAAAATAAGCCATGAAATTTGAGGTTTTTAACCACAAATGAATCATGAATCCACCCTTGAAGCTCTGGTACCAATTGTAGGATCCCGATTAACACTTCACTTCATATATCATACACGAATTGAATCAAGAAAGAAGATGAGAGATTTCTAGAGAGAGAAACTAGTAAGAGAATAGAGAGAGAATAGAAAGAAAATGTAATGTTATATTATGAAATCTCTAACCTTTTCACAAGAGGAAAAGGTTTATATACCCCGTCACATTAAAGGTACGCGCGGGATATTTAACTAGGATCCGGGCTCGGGTTTTGCTTAGGATTAAACCCGAAACATATACAATATTAGATTAACTATCGAGCCTGATTCCCGATACTTTCCCATTACAACGTTAACTAATTGATTGACCGAGACTAAAATACATAATGGACGAACTTCATGTTCGACTCAATATTTTGAGGCTAACAGCTTCTTTTATGGGTTTTCTGGTATATCAAATGGATGTGAAGAGTGCATTTTTATATGGAACTATTGAGGAAGAGGTTTATGTTACTCAACCACCAGGATTTAAAGATCCTGACAATCCAGACAAAGTTTACAAGGTGGTCAAGGCACTTTATGGGTTGCATTAAGCACCAAGAGCATGGTATGAAACCTTGGCTAACTATCTGTTGGGCAATAGGTTTAAAAGAGGGAAAATAGATCAGACATTGTTTATCAAGAAGCAAAAAGGAGATATTTTGCTTATACAGGTCTATGTTGATAACATTATCTTTGGCTCTACAAACAAGGAACTGTGTACTGGATTTGAGAAGCTTATGAAGGATAAGTTTCAGACGAGTTCTATGGGAGAACTTACTTTCTTTCTAGGATTACAACTACAGCTAAAGGAAGATGGAATATTTATCAGCCAGGATAAATATGTAGATGAGATTTTGAAGAAATTCAACTACACTGATGTGAAGTCTGCTTCTACTCCAGTTGATTTGGAAAAGCCTTTAGTCAAAGATGGAGATGCTAATGATGTTGATGTACATCTCTATAGATCTATGATTGGGTCCTTGATGTATCTTACAACATCTAGACCAGATATCATGTTTGTAGTATGTGCATGTGCCAGATTCTAAGTTACTCTAAAGACATCACATCTCTTAGCTGTAAAGAGAAGTTTTAGATATTTGAAAGGCAAACTAACTTTAGGCCTTTGGTATTCTAGAGATTCTCCATTTGAACTAGTTGCTTATACTGATAGTGACTATGCTGGAGCCACTCAAGATAGGAAGTCAACAACTGGAGGTTGTCAGTTTTTGGGAAACAGGTTGATATCTTGGCAGTGCAAGAAGCAAACTGTGGTTGCCACCTCTACAACTGAAGCTGAATATGTGGCTGCTGCTAGTTGCTGTGGACAAGTACTCTGGATTCAAAATCAATTGCTGGATTATGGGTATAATTTCATGAATACTATGATTCACATTGATAATAACAGTACTATCTGCATTATTGAAAATCCTGTTCAACATTATAAAACAAAACATATAGAGATTAGACATCATTTTATAAGAGATTGCAATGCTAAAAAGTTAATTCAAATGGTTAAAATTAATACTGAACATAATGTTGCAGATCTTCTTACAAAAGGTTTTGATGCTGGAAGGTTTCAGTACTTGGTCTCAAGTATTGGAATGCTTAATCCTTAATGTTTAAATCTCTTTATGTCTTTGTAAAGTTTTGTAAAGGATTAGTACTGTTAGTTGTATCCATTAGTACTGCTAAGTATAACTAGTACTGTCAGTTATACTTAATACTGTTAGTTAAAACTGCTAGTCAAAATTAATACTACTAAACAAGAAAATGCTTTGGATTGTGTTTTTCTTGGTTTTAGACTAACACTTGCAGGATAAGCAAGAAGTATGATTAAATTTGATGATACAAATTGTGAAGTTTGCTATAAGAGATACTGTTGATAGCTGACCTCTAAAGTATTGTTTGAGGGGAGGTTTAACAGTTCTTAACTTTTATTCATAGGTTATGCATAAATATGGATCTTCATGAATTCTCACATGTCTATCTAGTCGTTTCTAGTATGCTTGTGATGAATAAAGGCATGTTGTTGTATAATTATTGAAGACAAAGTTAAAACTGTTAAGGAATATATTAATACCGCTAAGTTTAATTAGTATTGCTAGTTATACTTAAGACTGCTAGTTAAAACTGTTAGTCATGATTAAAACTGTCAGGCAAGTCAAAAAGAGGTTGGGACACTAAGGTACCTCAGTCTGGTCGTCCCCCTAAAAAAGGTTGGTGATGAGGCTGTCCATAAGGAGTTGGGTGACAGAATGGAAAGGGCTGCCACTATTGCTTCTAGCTTAGAAGCAGAGCAAGAAAGTGGTAACATCAATAAGACCCAATCCATGGCAACACTTAATGGATCAAGTCCTTAGGGAATTGGTTCAAGTAGTGGTCTCAAGTGCCAAGATACCATATTGGGGGTGTAGATGCTCAAACTAGGTTTGAGACTACATCTAAATAGTCCAATGATCCACATCTCTCAAGAGGTTACACACTTAGAAGTGGGGAGGACAGTATGAAACCATTAGAATTGATGGCAAATTGTACAAAACTGTGTGAAATGGTGAGGAAAAGAAAAGAGAGAAACTGTGAGCTGAAAAAATAGAAAGAGAGATGTGTGCATAAAAACAGAAAGAGTGATTTGGTGAGCCAAAAGAAATGAGAGATTCAGTGAGTTTTTTTTTAAAAAGAAAAGAAAAGAAAGAGAGCTTGTGAGAAGAATTCATTGATGATAGAAGTCCTTTTTAGAAAGAAATTGAAGTTAATGCTGGTAACTCAAACTTAATGCTGTTAATACTGGTACGATAACTTAATGCTGCTAAGCATAAAGTTTCTACTGCTGGTATACATTAATGCTGCTAAGCTTACGTTGATGCTGTTGAGTTACTGCTGCCGAGTTAATTACTACTGCTAGGCATCATTTAGTGCTGCCAGTTCAAGTTAATGTTGCTGAGGGTGATTTTATAAATACTTTGATTCAGGGTTTCATTTGATTCTTTATTCGATTTCAATCATTCAAACTCTCTCTAAACGTAAACCCTAACTCAATTTCATTGTTAATCATCAAAACCCATCACAATGTCGACCTTACAATTTGTTGAAACCCACAACATGATTGCGTTCTTGGAAAAACCTACTAAAAGTAATGGATTTCAGGGAATTATTGATTTTCTGAATGCTAATCATTACAGAGACAAGCATTAGAAGTGATCTTCACTTAGAAGATGCAGGTGGTACTGATTGTTTGCCAACTGCTACTATCTTTGAAGAGCTGGCAAAGATGAGGTATGAAAAACCTTCTCAAAGGCTTACATTTTATAAAGCTTTCTTTTCTCCAAAATGGAAGTTCTTAATTCATACCATTACTCAATGCCTAAGTTCTAAGACCACTGCATGGAACGAATTCAGTAGCACTATGGCCTCTGCAATCATATGCTTGGCCACAAACCAAAAATTTAATTTGTCCAAGTATATTTTTGATGCTATGGTAAAGCACTTAGAGGGAGGGGTTAAATTTATAATGTATCCACGATTTGTATGAGTGTTTATCAATCAACAGCTTGGGGATATGTCACATCACAAAAAGATTTATGTTACCCCCTCACACACAAAGAAAATCTTTGCCAATATGAAGAGAGAAGGAAAGGACTTTTTGGGAGAGTAACACCTCTGTTTGCAACAATGCTGGTTCAATCTAATCAAGAAGAGGGTCCAAAAGTTAGAAAGGAAAAAGAAATCAAGAACTACATGGTTAAAAAGATTAAGAAAAGTTAGTGAATCTAGAAGGGTTGAATCCTTTAAGAATAAAGATAGTTTGGGTGCTCAGGAAGATGCATCCAAACAGGGGAGGAGTTTTGCATACATTGACAAGGATGTTGAAGTTTCTTTAGTTGATGAAACCCAGGAGAGGACAAATGATGCAGAAATGTTTGATACAGATGATCTTCATGGTGATGAGGTGATTGTGGATATGGCAGTTGGTGAGAAACAAGAGCAGAGTGCAAAGGTTGATGAAAGAGAGGTTAGTACTGGTGTTGAAGATAATGATGCCCCTACAATTCCAGTTACTACTGCTGGTGAAGGATTTACTGCTACCAAGATTGATGAAATTACTACTACAAGTACTCCAACAACAGTTATTGATGAAATAACTTTGGCTTAAACTCTTATTGAAATCAAAGCAGCTAAACCTAAAGTTGTTACTACTGCTGCTACAATAAAAACAACTATAAGACCCAAGGCTAGAAGGGTTGTAGTTCAAGAGCCAAGTGAATTCAGAACAACAACATCATCTCCAAAAGCATCACAACCTTCAAAGAGTAAAGACAAAGGCAAAGAAATAATGATTGAGCCAAAGGTACCTTTGAAAAAGAAAGATCAAGTTGCTCTTAATGAAGAAATGGCAAGAAATCTTGAAGCTCGGTTCCAAGCTAAACTTGTAGAAGAAGAGAGGCTTGCAAGGAAAAAAGAAGAAGAAGCCAACATAGCTTTGATTGAATCATGGGATAATACACAAGCTATGATGGAGGTTGATAGATTGCTGGCTGAGAGACTCCAAACAAGCGAGCAAGAGGAGTTGAAAAATGAGGAGAAGGCAAAACTATTTATGGAATTCATAGAGAAGAGAAGAAAACATTTTGCTGCATTAAGAGCACAAGAAAAGAGAAAAAGACCTCCTACCAAGACACAAAAAAGAAATCAGATGTCTATCTATCTTAAGCATATGGGTGGATATAAACACAATCAGCTAAAGGGAAGAAGCTATGATGAAATCCAAAAGCTGTTTGACAAGGAAATGAAGAGAGTAAATTCTTTTGTGGCTATGAATTCAGAGGCTCAAGAAATCAGTGGAAAGAAGGATGAAAGCAGTTCTAAAAAGGTAGAAATTGCACAAGATAGTAGTGCAAAGAGAGCAGGGGATAAACTGGAATTTGATAAGTCTAAGTAGCAAAAGATTGATGAGAATGAAGAAGTTGAAGTAGATAATGAAGCTGAGCTGAAAAAGCATACGGTGACAGTGAAAGATGATGATATAGCAATTGATGCTATACCACTTGCTACCAAAACTCTAATGATTGTTGAATACAAGCTTATTAGAGAAGGAATAATGGGACATTATCAATTGATAAGAGCTGATGGAAGTTTCAAGAGATATTCTTCTATAATTAGGATGCTTCAGGGTATTAACAGAGAAGACTTGCAGACTCTCTGGAAGTTGGTCAAAACAAATCATGGTGATACAAGGCCTGAAGATGAACATGAAAGAGTGTTGTGGGGTGATTTAAAATTCATGTTTGAACCAGACATAAAAAGTAATGTATGGAGAAATCTACAAGGATACAAAGTGACTGTTTAGAAGTTGTTTGATTCTGTAGAGTGCACTTTGTAAGGTTTAGAAATGTACATATCTTTATGTTGGTTGAGAAAAGATATCCTCTTACACCAATAACAATCACAAACATGCTCAACAAGAAACTTCAAGCTAATTATTGGAATGAGATGTGCTATCAACTACTTAAGCTCATGGTAAAGCAGCAAAAGGGTCAATAAAATATTTGAATGCATCTTCCTAATAGTGATGAGGACTTTTAATAAAGAAACTTGAAGATTCATATGATGAACATCAAGTTTAGGGGAGGATTGTTAGGACTTAAAGACTTCAAGATGATTCTTAAAGTTACTACTGCTCTGGTATATATTAGTGCTATAAAGCATAACTTAGTACTATTAGTGATACTAATGAAAATTATGCTAAGTAGTTAGTGCTGGTAGTATAAAGTTACTATTGCTAGTTATTCTTGTTGTATAAGTTAGTACTGTTAGTATTAGTTACTGTGCTTTGTTGAGTTAAGATTGTCAGAGTTGGGAAGAATGAAATATTGCTAAGTAGATAGTGTGCTAGTAGCTAACGTTAAGATGACTAATTAGTAATACAGTTACTACTGTTAGTATATATTAGTACTGCTAGTACTAATGTTACTATTGCTTATGTTTGTTAGCCTTAATTATATTAAGTCAAACAAGAATGTTATCGGTCTTATAAAGTCAAATTTGGTCTTGTAAAGTAATAGGCTAGTCGGGTTCAACGGGCTTGGACTGTAATCTAATATTGTCCGTGTTTCGGGCCTCTCCACACATGGAGAGGGTGTTGGTTACATTTCTCACTTGTAATCCACCACTTTCTCTCTCTAATCTAACATTACAAGTTCCTTTTCTTTCTTCCTTTTCTTTCTTTCTCTATCTGACTTATCTATAGCTTATTTGGGTTTGCTTATTAGTTGTGAAAGGATTATTATAAGACTAACATGTGGTATCACTCGCCAAGGGGTGTTTAGTGTTCGATTTGTGTGGTTTCGATAAGCTTACCGTGGCTTATTCCTCCTTAATAAGCTCACGGTTCAAAAGCTTTTAGCTTATTGGTTTATTAAGCTTATTCTCTCTTTGTTCTTCATCTTATTAAGCTTATTCTCTCTTTGTTCTTCATTTATTAAGCTTTTAGCTTATTGGTTTATTTTCGAATCGAGCTTATTTAAGAATCGGCTTATTTTTTTTCTCTTCTAGACGTGGTGTTTTGGGTTAGATTTCAAAGATACACAAGAGTCATGTTCCTTTTTGTTTGTTCTTCAAACTAGGTTCTTAGTTTTCTTAACTTTTGTTGCAAATTTTCGAGCTCATTCCTAGCTTATTTCGAGCTTATTCAAGCTTTTTTTACAAGCTTATTTCGGCTTATTTGTGTTTTCCCTTATCCTCTTTGTGGTCCCAAACCGGTTGGGATTAAGGGACATAGATCCACATTTGTTGCTTCACAACACAAGGACAACTTGTTTGTTTGTGAAAGTGGTCCTTCACCCGAAAGTGACTGCAAGCGGAATATGTAACACAGGTCAAGCGGAATATGTACATTTTAAATGTCAAGTTAAATATGCAGGTATAAGTCGAAGCGAAACATGTTGATAATGTTAAGCGAAATATGTTAGACGCTGAAGCGAAATATGCAGGTTAAAGACGAAGCAAAATATGTTGAATGTTTAAGCGAAATATGCATGTTTAACTACCAAGCAAAATATGTTAAAGACAAGCGAAATATGTTTTGAATTATCAAGCGAAATATGCAATTTCTGAAGCGAAATATGTACTGATTTTTCAAGCGAAACAAGTATTCATTTTTTAAGCGAAACATGAAATTCTTAACCAAGCGAAATATGAAATCCCTCAAGCGAAATATGTCAATTTTAATTTCACGGTTTTTTTATTGATTTTGTAAAATCCTGACAAGTAAACTTCTTCCTTCTCGGTTTTAATCATAGAGTTGTAAAATCCCGTAAAGTTAATTGCATTCTCTCACACCACAATACAATCAACGCTTCATAACACTTAAGATCCGATATCCATTCAAAACTTCATCAAAATGTCAAATACCAATTTGCCAACTCAATCATCAAGTGTTCTTTAGAATCACACCGTTTCTGTTAAATCGTGAAATTAAGAATCACAATACAACGTATACGTGGCACCGAAACACATTAAGTTTTCATCAGCAAGCAATATATTTATTTTTACGAAGAAATAATCAACTTATTATATTTTATGTTTTTATTGGTTACGTAAAACGTTTACGTTTCGAATTAATACTTCCAACAAATACCTATGTTTACATACAATGATCAAAGTTTATAAGACTTTACCCATATGTACATATATATACACGTCCCATGTATATGTACAAGACAACAAAGACTTAACAAATTTCTACACTTTAGTTAATAAAAGTTATACATTTCATACTTTCATTTTCTTTTACCAACAATTTCAAGTAACATCTAATTACTAAGAAAGAAATAAGCTAGTGAAACACAAGTCCTTAAATCAATGGGATGATTCCCATTAGGAGGGACAAGGGAACAAGAGTCATTAAGGAAGTCTTAGTCTTCCTTAAGACCCTCCTTTTGTTCCCTTTGAAATCCAACGCCTACTACCCTCCCCCCCTTGATTTTCTTGGTCAAAGTTGGCTAATACTTCACCACATTTTCCTATATATATCATGCATACATGAGGTGATAACATACAACTCCTAAACACTTAAGAAAAATCATTTTCTTTCTCTCTTTCTCTAGCCAAAACCCATGGCTCATACACCCTTCATAAGCAAACCATACAATATTTTTCTACAACCTATACAAGCCTTTACACATCAATCCTAAGGCACACTAAGGTGTTTGTAAGCATTGGTTCATCATTTTCAAGTATTGAAGCTAGAAAGAAAAGATTAGGGTTTCAAATCTAATCTAGGGTAAAATCTTGCAGCTTGGTATTGAGTCCAAACTCGGTTTACACTTATTTTCTCATCACATTCATCCTTCCTAAGGTCTTCTAAATACCTTTATACTTTCTCATTTCATGATTTCATGTGTTTACATGTTCTTTATAGCTAAATCACCATTTAGGACCTTTAAATAGGTAAAAAAAGAGTTTTTACTTATTTTTATGAATTTATACACTTTTTCTTATGTCATGTTACTATATATATCATGGAATAATTGATGTATAAGTATGTTAACATGTTGTTTAAGTATAAACATGTTTATGTATAAATTAGGGTTTATAAAGTTATTTAACATGTTACAAGTAAAAGTAATATAAATGACTTGTTAAACTTGGACAAATGGAAAATATGTGGACTAATGGACATTAGTATAAGTATCACATATGTCAAAATAGTTAGAGGGGATTTTATAATAAACTACTAGTTTAAAAGTATAATAAAACAAGCTTTTTATAAATGAATACACTTGGATAATAAAAGGGTGTTTTAAATTCGACATCATACAGTAGGCATAACCTTTTTATAAAAATAATACGCCTCCTGACGATTCCAAAATGATAAGAAACTCGAAAAACCGATTAATAACGAATAAGATACGACATTTACGAGTTTTCGACAACTAAAACGATAAAAATAAACCTTGGGTCTACAGTAAAAATTACTGTCCCATAAGTTCCAAATTTGAAAATGTCCAAATATTGATAACTCGTCTTAATACGAAAGCTGTGGCACAAGAAAACGTCAAAATCGGCATAAAACGGCGAAATTTAATTCTTTTAACTAAAGAAGGCAATTATAAACGTTTTACTTATTAAACACAATTTTACCAAAACAATTAGATGGTGATTAACTAAATAACCTATATGTGGTTATTAATCAAAGTGCTATATTACTAGGAGTTTCATAATGAGCTCTTCGGTGCGTATCGACGAGTTTTTTGGATTTACGATTTTAAAGTGTCCTAGCTCCTCATAGTCACTACATGACCTCTTAATTATGAGTACCCAAACGATAGAAATGAAGAGCTATACGACCTATAAATAACCAAAGTGATTTAGTAACTTAACGACTATATTAGATTAGGTTGCCTTCGATTCCTTCGTGACACATTTTCTATTGTGAATACTTGTTTGATTATCATTCACTTGGAGGTGAGTTCATAGCCCCGTTTTCTACAATTGTTTTACAAATCTACGGGGGTGAAAGTTACATTGTTTGTTTACTATTGGACACAAGTGTTTTTCAAAGTGTATGCTATCCAGATTACTGCCTGATTATTAATGCCTAAGTTACCTTATTGCCGTGAAGTCCCTACTTATCATGAACCGTTAATTGCTATTGTAGTAAGCGCGAGTGTTGTGGATAGATCTATCGGGACTGACAATCCCCACCTTTCCTTGGGTCACTAGTTTGATCAAGGTGCATTTAACATTGAGAGGTGTTATGTTTGTTTGTCCTTGCAACATCCTTTTGCTGATTAGGGCACAAATATAGTTAAGGCTTCGGTGTCATGAGCTTAGTGCAATAATAAACGTTTTGGACTACTGAATGTATTTCAGAGTCTACTATACTTCGAACTTGTGTCCACCCTTTTTACCGATAAACCTATGATTTCACTCAACCTTTGTGTTGACTTTTAGCATGTAATTTCAGGTCCTAGGGTATGAAGATTGGACGGGAGCCGTGGCGGATATCAATGAAGACGGATTCTGTGTTTTATCTAAAGTCTATGCAACTTTTATTATCTTTAAAAACTTAAGTCATCTTTTGGTATTATGAAGCTTTTGTTTAATTAAATATGTACTTGAAATGTTTATGACTTTTACAACATATGAACCTAAAGTTAATGAACTCAGAATTTTGCTACGGCATCGAATGGGAAATCTTATCTTAAAACGTCCATTTAAAGGTCGTTTCCTATGTCTTGATTGTTTGTACTTTGGACGTAGCACCCAATGTTACCATTCGCTGCTACCTGATTTAGGGGTTTACAGGCTAGTGAAATGGCTAAAAATATACATTATTTATATAATTTAAATTATCACAGAATTGTACATTTCTGACCATGTCGTTTATTTTAAAGTTATTAGGTAGTTTATGGTGTGTTTTGAAGGTATAAATATATATATTATAATATAAAAATATAGATCTATATATATATATATATATATATATATATATATATATAGTATTGCGTTCATGTGGTAAAACACTTTAAAGTGTAAAACAATAGGCACCAATAAGAGCGTGACAAGTGTCTTTTTTGTTTAAAAGAAAATACAAATTAAGCTTAATTTAATTAAGGGTATTCTAATAATCTTATTTTTTATACACAATTTATTAGCTTTCCAATTTATTATTCATACGTTACATCACCACCATTAATACCTCATAAAACTCATATTTATTGATGAGAGTTATATTGGATACCATAAATGACTTGGATAGCATAAATGACTTGGATACTAGGGACTCATCCACACCATCCATCTAAAAAGAAATAAATGGCTGAGAATAAAAGAATTTTATTATTTTACCTATTTTTTAGAACTTAAATATCTTCTAAACCGTAAATCGTAGCGAAAAAAATATACCATCACGACGAGTATTTAATTATCTTTCTATAGATATCCATTTTAATATACTTTCAACAAACTTTTTTTTTGTTTTTTGATGTATACACTATGTACAATGGTTTTGTACCAGCAAATTTTGTATCAGTTAATTATATGTATAAGTTTATTATTTGTATTAGTTGATTATGTGTATCAGTTGATTATTTGTATTAGTTGATTATTTTGTATCAGTTTGATATTTGTTATCAATTGATAATTTTGTATAAGTTTATTATTTGTATCAGTTGATAAACGTATCAAGAAAATTTAGTGTGTTACTACTAATAATGTGCCACTATTATATAAAAAAACAAATAAAAAACGAAATGTGCCACTAATAATGTGCCAGTACTATATAAAAAATGAAATGTGTCACTAATAATATGTCATTAATATATATAATTTTTTTTAAATGTGTCACTAATATATAAAAAAATATTCTATAAAAAAATGTGTCACTAATATATAGAAAATATATATAAAAAATGTGTCACTAATATAAAAAACAAATAAAATAAAAAACGTGTCACTAATAATGTGTCACTTATATAAAGTCCAGTTGGTCAATGTGTATTTTTGACCAATTAATGCGATCAAATTCTGCATTTAATAGTCAACGTGTATTTTTTGACTGCATTTAATAAGTGACGTTTAGAAAGATTATTGTGTTTAACTTATTTACAAAATGGTCATTATAAGCTATTATTTAGTTATAATTAATTATGATCTATGATGTGATCTATATGGCTCGACACTGTGCTACATAATCTTCTTTAAATTGTTCACCATGTACATGTAACTCTAATTTATAGACTAAAAAACATAACCTTGAACATGTAACTCTAAAATTTATAACAAACCAAAACATAAATAATATACACAAAATTTAATACAGAATGCAATACAATGTCCAAAAAAATGTAAACATATACACTGTCATACAAAACATAATGTGTACTCTTCCACGAACGTATGTGCACGCTTCACTTTCTCATCAAATTTATTAGAACACAAGAGTACCCTTCCAAAACATATATGCACTCTTCCAAGAACATATGTGTAACTCTTCCACAAAAACTGCACGCTCAACTTTCTCATCAAATTTATTAGAACATATAAGTAACCTTCAAAAAACACATATGCACTCTTCCAAGAACATATGTGTACTCTTCCACGAACATACGTGTACGCTGTGCACGCTCTCGTCAAAGTCATTAAAACATACGTGCACGCCTTCCAAAAACATTTACAATGACCCCCTAAACTTCATAACTAAAGCACCAAAAACATGTCATGTCAAAAACAAACCCTTAGTACTAACATATATGCCGCTATTTACCATAACATATATGTACCAAGACATATATGCACACCTTCATGAAACACAAATGCACATTCTTTCCCACTGTCATTATTATAAAAGCAACAAATTAAATCTAAAAAAGATGCATAGATGTTTTACCAAAAAATAAAAGAAAAATAAGTACAATACAAATCTAAATTGCAACCTCTATCTAACAATTTGCAAGAAAAAAATGAAAATAACACTACTAAACTTTTGCATCACAATATTGTAAAATGCCTTAACTTTCGAGCATATGACAACAAATTAATTTCTATGATCTATCTCCATATGTATGTTGTTTATTTTTAAGTTCGAAAAGGTTCTGCAAAGTTGTTATTTACATTTATACAACCTTTAATCATCTGAGTTGATCCTGTTTAACTGCGTATATGTGAAAGATGGAAAATTTAGATAATACAATATCTACACAATAACCACCGACCTGACACAACAATCAATTAAATAAAAATCTAGATGAAAAAATTAGAGTAATAAAGGCCAATAGCAAAACTACAACAATCGATCACCCACACGACAAAAATCAATCTAAAGAAAATATAGAACTACGATAGAAATCCCAGGTGTAAAGCCACTTTCGGTATAGAGATGCAGCAACATCTTTTTTTTGGTAAAGATCATATTTGTTATAAAGATGAAAAAAGACTGACTCCAAGCATACGTGATACGTTAGCCAAACACACAACATACCTTTCAAGACCATTAAAATATAATTGTCGTAACCATAGATGACGGTGATGTCACACCGACATAAAGGAGACTCTAAAAACTGACGGAACCAGTGATGAAAGTCAGTTGAAGAAGACGACTTGATTATACGGCCGAAACTATTAAAATCATCGTTATTAATTGACGAAAATAAAATCATACCATCAAATCATCAATAGTTGGATGATGAATCTGGAGGCTGTTTATGGTGAGAGAACTAAATAAATCTCAAGTGAGAGAGAGGGCCATGATTTATTGAAGACTAATTAATATAGATCCTAAAAATAAGCATCTTTTGATTACTATGATAATACAAAATGTCTAGACTACCCCTCACGGTTCAAAAAGACATCATTCTCATTTTCTTAATAATTACCAGAATGCCCTTTATAATATTTTAGCCAATGATTAACTCCTCCAATTGCTAAGATGACTTAAAATAGTTCTGAAAGAACTGTCTATAAAACGTGTTTTTTTCAATAAAAACATCCCTATAGAGGGGGAAAATTATTAATATATATACAATATTAAAATCTAAATTTTATAAATCGTACGTATGTCAAAAGCCGAGCAATATTATGGCTCGTTGTTCGCATCGAATGATCATTCCGCAGATATTTATTATATCTGAATGAATTAGGTAGATATGTTTATATATGTTGATAAATAACGATTTATTATATAGAAATTCCGTAAATACTTAAAAGTTGATGGTACGTAATTTTAAACTTCAATAAATTTTTATAAAATCGGCTATGTACGGACGCATTGTAATATTTGTCTCGTTTCTGTTCGCAATAGTAAGATCTAGCCTTTTGTAAATTTTCGAAACATTATTTTGTTTTTGCTATTCGATGTTTTGGGCCTATGATTGGGCCGGTGATATGACAATCGTTTTACGCTAAAAAAACGCGTCTTTTGGTCTTAAACGAGTATATATATAATGCATAGTGGGTACATATAATATCGTTATTCTTGTTGTATGTCCATAAATAGAAAAAAAAAACATAGCGGGTAAATCAATTTTATCTATTTTACGCAATAAAACATATAATGACATGCCGGATAGTGGGTGGTGGATTAGTGGGTATCATTATCTAGGAATTTTTTTAAATACAGATATTTATTATCATCACGCATGATATAAAAAACATAATGTCATTTTCACGCCAACTACTACATTTGTGTTGTGCGGCTCTAGGATCAAATGCATGTTGCTCGATTATTGTCTCTACAAGATGAGACAAGGTAAATAATGAAAATGGTAACACAAAGTCACAAGCTCAAATAAATCTCATATTCTCACACACACTTGTGGCTTCAATTCCTCTACCACTCTTCACACGCACACATCTAATTCTATCTTACACATGTATAAATATCAAGCATACTAGTTGCAAGTTGCATATCAATTACTCAAAACTCAACCAATAATAAGTACACGTACATATACCTGTTTAGAACCAGAAGTCATGCTGGCTTCACAAAACCCGAAGAAAAGAGCAGGAAGAAAAATATTTAAGGAGACACGACACCCTATATATCGAGGAGTAAGAAGTAGGCAGTATGGTAAATGGGTCTGTGAAGTGAGACATCCGATAACGCAGTCCAGAGTGTGGCTTGGTACCCATGATACTGCTGACATGGCAGCTAGGGCACACGACGTGGCAGTTTTAGCACTAAGGGGTCCTACCGCGTGTTTAAATTTTGCTGACTCGGTATGGCGTCTGCCTATCCCGAAATCCAGTGATGTACTCGACATACAAAAGGCAGCTGCCGAAGCAGCCAAGGCTTTTAGGCCGATCGTAGAGATTGCCAAAATTGTGTATGAGGTGGACGTGGATGAAATATTTGGAAGTATGGCAGGGGAACTAATGCTACCGTCACCTCATACGCTAGGGCATGGTAATATCTTTGATGACGTGGAATTATTTTGAAACATTTCTTTATGGTGTTCTTAGTTTGTGTTTTAGGGAGTGCAAGATGTTGCGATTGTATAGGGTCCATCGCTTCCTCGAAGGTTATCAAATTTTCATGCAATCCTATTATATATGAACTCGAGTTTAATTAGTTTCATACACTACTCATCAATATATATATAAGTATATATTATATAAATATATATAATATTATGTTTGGGGGTGTGATTAATACCTCTTTGTGATAATGGAAACGACCATCATATCCACGAACGTCAGGAGAGTTATTTTTGAAGATGTATATAAGGATAAAAAAAAAAAAAAATGAAAACAAAAAAATTGTAGAAATATGTATATTGTATTTTCCCTTTTCTCCATTGTATGCCAACATGCAAGTACGCGAGTCGTTAGAGTGTTGATAAATGATCTTGTATATAATGTCTTGATTGTGTATGTGTTCTCCCGTTTTGAATGTTGAGCATATACAATCTTGAATCTAAAGATCATTTTACTCATATGTCATGCTGATTATACACATCTCTTTGTTTTTTTATCAATCAATAAAAATATAATGTTCTATAAGCTTCTTCAATTCCTTACTCTTACACCACTACCGGTGGCGTAACTTATAAATTAAATCTTTTTAAAAAAAGCCGAACGTGCCATAAATTATTGAGTAAACAAATTGTCCCTAAAAGAAAAAAAAAAAAAAAAAAAAAAAATAAAAAAAAAAAAAAAAAAAAATAGTTACAGATGTAACATAATATAAAAGACGAACGAAAATGGTTAGTGTATTAAGCTACTACATATCATTATAGCCCTTACAATCATCACTTACAAATTTAAATAAACTAATATAATGTCTATGGTTCTAAAAGACACACTATGACGTCGTTAAAGCGTCGCAAAGGCACGAGGCGTTACCTTCACGCTACGCAATAGACCCAAATCGAAGGCTTAAAGGCGTGACGTGAGATGAGAAGTGAAAAAACGTGATAAGGCGTGATAAAACGTGATGCGTGAATGCTTTTTTTGAATTCGATTTCGATAAAAACGTTTTTTTTATAGAAATAAAACATATTACATGCAAAAAGATTGCTTATTGAGTATGACATTTTTTTGTAAACCCAATACATTTCTTGAAATATGATATAAATATATAAATTTATAAATACTTTTATATTTTGTGTCGTTTTAAGTCACGTCTTAGAAAACGACATGACTCGTCATGGCTCTTAAAATGTGAGGCTTGACCATATCGTCACGGCACGCCACGCCACGCCTTACGCTATTTACAACATTGATAATGTCCCAAGCTTATAGCTACCAAAAAAAAGACTATAATAACAATAAAAGAGAGCCAATATAGACGACTTTAAAGACAAATTAGGGGCAGTTTGGTTGGAGGGTTTTAAGCCAAAAGATTGGGTTAGACACGAAAATAAGTGTTTGGTTGAAATCTTAAAGTTGAAATGTGGTACTCAAGCCTAGATAGTTAGGATTTTGTAAAAGTTACGCATGTATCTTGGATTAGAGCTGTAACTCTTACTTTTGTGAGCCCAAGTAATTTCCTAGCCACATCTTAATTTACTTCCTTTCTTTTCTTATTTTCTAAGATAGAAATATTAATTTTAAATCATATAAATTAAATAAAAAATTACATTATTATATATTTTCTATCTCTTACTTTTTTTTTCAACTCAAAACAAAATCCTAATCCTAAACCAAATCCAAATCTTAATCCAAACCCGCTAATGAACCAAACGCACCCTTACTTTATTTCCATAGTCTTTGTAGGACCAAGCAATATATGTTTAAATACGTTAGTACGGAGTATATGCTTATTTAGTAAATTAGGAGTACTACTTTGGGTGACCGGAACCTTCTTGACCACTACCGCTAGAAATTATGTTTAGAGGGTGTTTGACTATGCTTATGAATTGGGCTTATGCTTATGTTATATATCATGAGCTCATAAGCTCTTGTTAAGTGTTTGGTTTAGCTTATATAATTAATAAGGTGAAATGACAAAAAAGTACATAAAAATAAAATAGGTGTAATTATTAAATGAGGGTATAAAAGTCTTTTTATATAATATTCTTATATAAGCCCACCCCTCCTTATATAATACCACAAAGTTCGGTCTTACGCACAACCCACTAATAAGCTCATATACCCAGTAATATAAACTTATCTAAACACATAGTTTTAGGCTTATTTAACACTTAAAAGAACTATAAGGTCATAAGCCATCATATAAAGCTTAGCCAAACACCCATTTAAAACAGTAATACACTACAAAATAGCGATGTTGCTGAAACATCCCCATAACACGATCTTGCAGTTTTATGTATATTGCTTATTATTGTGATTAACTCATGAGAAAAGTTCAGCATACCATCTAGTAAATATCCAATGAACCAATCACATCTTTTCATTATTTCATCAAATTAAAAAAAACTCACTTTCCACCTCTTTTTAAAAAAATTAAATATCTCATAAACCGTTAATTATTACGCAAAACGAAACATACCATCACGACGAGAATTAAATTATCTTTCAATAGAGGGGCGCTTCTATATACTTTCGACGAGCTTTTTTCGAATTTTTTTAGTTACGTCTATAAAAATCACATGTGAATTTTTAAGAATCATATGTGATTTTATGAAATCACATGTGATTTGTAATACAAATCACATGTTACTTTTACAGACGTAACTAAAAAAATTAGAAAAAAATTCATCGAAAGTATATAGAAGCCCCCCCCTATAGAAAGATGATTTAATTCTCGTCGCGATGGTGTAATTTTTTTGTCGTTTGAGGATTTACCGTTTGCAAGATATTTTATGTTTAAAAAAGAGGTGGAAAGTGAGGAATTTTTTTTGATGAAAAATATGAGTGACTATGATTTGTCCATTGAGTCTTTACTAAATGTTGGGTCTACATTGATCTCAAACCTCTCATAAGACTCGCAAATTTTAAACGACTCAGTTTTTTATATTGAAATTCTATGGCAACAAAGTTTCAAAATTCAAAATGTCTCACGCTAGAAATACTAAACCTAATTTAAAACAAACGATGATTTTAATGTGTAGCGCTCAACAAGACTTTACAACTTCTATTCATTACTTAACATTATTTTGTACAAAGTAAGTCCGAAGGATTAAATATTCTCTAGAAGAATACTAGGGGTAGACTGTGCCAAGTAGACGAAATGATTTAAAAGACGGAACAAGATTCTTTTTGTTAGTTTTGCATATTTTAGAAATCAAGTAAATATGAAGGTGTTGGTGCAATAATGGCCAAAGTCTCCTTTATGTTTTAATGATAACAAATAAACAACAACAACAACTGTACCCAATTCCACATGAGCGAGGTAAGAGGATTTTGAGATGTATCACAGTCAACCTCCCTCTACCCTAAGGAATAGAGGGATATGCATCTATAAGACCTCCGGGCAAGTGAATCCGTGCATCCCAAAAAAAGACCACACGAGATGAGACGAAAAAGAGAGCATATAACAAAACAATCATACCAACATAGAGCCAAGAAACACATAGGCGGACGTAAACACATACCAACACAGGAGAGAAGGAGCATAAAAGCACAATAGGCACATAAATGCAAAAACACAATGAGGCATATAGGCGAAGATAGGGCAGGACAAGCAGATACAAGCCAACCAGCCAAAACGCAATCGGAACAACAAAAAAGCCAACAAATATATTTAAAGGGAGAAAAGCTAAGCCTAACATAAAGACCCTACGGGCACATAAAGAACAAAAGAAAAAAAGAACAAGTAGGATTATTATCGGTAGTCGGACAATTATACCAAGAATGGGCACCACCACAAGTAACGCAAGTTTCCTCAACCGCTTTAACCGGAGTAGGAGTGACAACTTTCTTAGAAACAATCTCGACTAAGGTCGAAAGTTGATCTGCAAGCTTATCAATTCTCTCATCCGTCTTACTATCACTTTCCCTAGAAACCGTATTCATTCTAGAAGCATTTGGTTTGTTTCGTGAATAACGTACTTTTGATTTGTTCTCAATTATATTCAAATCTTCTCTAGTCGTCTTACTCAAAAGATTTCCACCCGCCGCGACATTTAAGGAGTCTTGATCGTTGTCGTTTAAACCATTATAGAAGGTATCAACTTGAGTTAACTTCGTAAATCCATGGTGGAGACAAGCTCTAAGCATTTCCTTAAATCATTCCCACGCTTCACTAAAAGACTCATCGAATTTTTGGTTAAATCGAGAGATTTTATTCTTTAAGTGAGTCGTTTTCGAAGGAGGGAAAAATTGATTCACAAATTTGGTAACGAGATCCTCCCAAGTCAAGATCGAATTTGGTGGTTCTTTCTCGTACCAAGTTTTAGCAGCCCCCTCGAGCAAATATGGAAACATCATTAGCTTAATCACATTGTTTGGCACATTCCTAAATCGTAAAGTCGAAGTAATCCTTTTGAAACTATTGATATGAGCATGAGGATTTTCGTTCTCTAAACCGTGAAACGGGTTTGCTTAAACTAATTGTAACAAATTCGTTTTAATCTCAAAATGATCCGCATTAATTTCCGGTAAAACGATAGCTTCTCCGTACCCTTCCGTGGGTGCTTAGAGCAATTCTTCCATTGTACGTTCCGCCATTTGTGCAACGATAGTACGAAGCTCGGGTTTGACTATGTTTGGAGCACGTCCTTTATTTCGACGTCTCGGAATGGTTACGTTTGAATTATTTAGAAAATTGGAATTTCTAGTGCGCATGCACTAAACAAGCAAATGAAATGATAAAAGAAATGAGAAAAGGAAATATTTTTGTTTACCGAATAATCAACAAACTTATGGTAACTCTCTTAAGTAAAATAAATTTTACAAAAGAGGTGCGTCTTTTTCGTAAGTGACACAAACAGTAAATTTTTTTTATCTTTGGTTCGGGAACTTATTGATGGATAATACCTCAGTTGAACTTGGTATTTTTTATATTTACCACAAAAAGTAACAGAAAAATTCGTAAATCCTAAAGCCAAATATTTTTTACTTGTTGTTTTAATCTTCTATTTATACTAAAAAGAAAAGAAAAAATATTTTTTTACTTTTTATATTTTTAATTATTTTTTTTGATTTTTTTAAAAGCGTAACTTTCGAAAACGAAAGGTTCTCCAAATCACGATCGACAAACTTCAAACGAAAGAATCTTAATCACAAATCCCCGGCAACGGCGCCAAAAATTGATCGTTGAAAATCAATATATAATACGTATAATATAAAAGTATAAAGAAAATATTTAAAAAATCCTGAGACCAAAGATTCAGAAGCAATTTCTAACACAAAAAATATTATTCAGCCGTTATACCAGATAAGAATTACCCTCAGTGCTCTTTTCCCAAAGATTTATAAATTAAGATGAACTTGGTATTTGACAATTGATTGGAATTGGTTCACAGAAAGTGTTTTTCTAAAAATCTAAAGAGGTGCAAATTAAAGGGAAATGTAAACCTAAACTTAATAACGGAAATTAAACTTTTAACTAAAAACTGCAAAACGGAACCCAAAACGTGACTAAGAAACCCTAAATTTTCGAAAAAATAAATCGTAAAATGAAATTTTCACTTTATAGACTCTAATAACTAAAAGTACTGATTAATGAAAACTAGAATGAAACAGTTGATTTGAGCTAAAAACACAAAAAATGTGAACTGAATGAACCCGTTCTTTAAAAAGAAATTGCAATTTAAACCCAATAAAGCAAAACTAAATTTCCTAAGAAACTATATGAGAAAAGAAAATTTTTATAAAAAAGAATTAGATTTTTTGACTTATATAAATTTTTAATAATAAAAACGATTTTAAAGAAAATTAAATATAAAAAATACTAAACGTTTTATAAAAATTCTGAAAAAATTATGAAAAGTAGTTTGAATAGTTAAGAATCTAAGAAAAATAAAATTTGTAAGATAGCTTATGAAGAAGCTTATAGTAAAAAATCACTTCATTAAACTAAGTCTAAATTGTAAAAAATAATAGATTTTGTAAAGTTATACCGGATGAGCTATTGTAGCACAATGGTTGGGAGTGTGGAGGATAAAACGCTTAGGAGGGTGGTAGAGGTCCCGGGTTCGAGCCTTGCTCACCCGGGGCTTCCCACTATCCAAAGTGTTTTTATTTTCGCCATTTTTTTATAACTTTTGAAAATACTTAAAAATAAGCTACTTTTGCAAAACAACTTTTTTTATAAACCTAAAATAAGCCCAAAAATAAGCAGTTAAAGACAGAATTGCTTAAACTAAACTAAACCACTAAAAAGCTAACTGATTGGGCAATTTAAACACTAATAAGCAAATGAAATCTTAAAATAACAAGACACAATAACAAGATCTTAATGAAGCTCATAAAAACAAAAATAAGCACAAATGATAAGCTAGATAGACAGAAAAGCTAAAAAAAACTTAAAATCTATACTATAAAGCAAATAAGCTCAAATAAGCAAATGGCAAAACCAAATAAGCTAAAATGGGCTTATACTAACCTAAATAGCTAAACTAAAAAAATAAGCTAAAAATGGCTATATACTAACCTAACTAGCTAAGCGAATACTCTAAATAACAATTAAAATAACAATAACCTTAAATAATCAGAAATAATCACTTATGTTAAACATTAACCAAACAGCCCCTTAAGGCACATTTGAGCTTATTTTTCAATAAGCTAAAAGATCCTTATGGACTTTTGGCTTATTACCCTAAAAAGTATACCTAGAATACTACTTAAAACAACTTCGAAAAAACATTTTGAAGATCAAATAAGCAAAGAAAAAGCCTGATTAAAAAGCTACTTATTCTAACTTAACTATGTTTTTATTTTAAACAAAGATGCAATAAGCTAAATCCTAACCTTAATAAGCAATGAAATGACTAAATATTAATCTAATAAGCTAATTTGAACAGAAATTAAGCAAAAACTAAAGGCTATAAGCTAGAAATCTAAAATAAGCACTTAAGCTAAACCTACAATCCAAACAGACCAAATAGCATCTTTAAGCTTATTTTTTAAGCCCACAAACAAATCCTTATATATTGGCTTATTACCTTAAAAAGTATACCTAGAATACTACTTAAAACAACTTTCAAAAAGCATTTTGAAAATCAAATAAGCAAAGAAAAAGAGGCTTGAAAACAGCTTATTGTACTTAGAACGCTTAGTAACTTTTGGTTTTGAAAATGAACAATGCAAATTTTTAAGGCTAAAAACAAATATCAAAATAAGCTAATTATTGAAAAACAAGTTTAAACTAATGTAGAGTAACCTATAAGCTACTTGTAAACCTAATTTGAAAAGCTAAAAACCACTTTTACCTACTGAAATATAAGATTAAAAATGGCTATTTTTTGTTTTTCTTATCTGATGCAAATGACACTTTAACTCTAAAACTTTGAAATAACTAGTGCAGACCTACAATCTAATTTCTAACATCTATAAAACATATAACTAAGAGTAAATAAAGCAAAACTAACAATTAAAACAGACTTGAGCCTAAGATGCTAATGAAACTGATAAGTGCTAACAGGATTAAACTAGCAACTCAAAAACCTTTATAAATTAGATTAAACTTAACAAACACCTTAAATCCTTCTTCTATAAACTTTGAAATTGAGTTTAAAAATGAATCCAAAAGAGCAAGTGGACTCAAGCAGTACTAACCTTAGTTAGTACTGCTTGTCCCAAACACCCCCTTAAATCCTTAAACATCATTTAAAGCTTATAGAATTGAAATTCAGAATATAAACTTCAAATACCAGATATTAATAGGCTACTAACAAACATAATGAACTAATTTAAACAGCTGGATAAGCAGAAAACAAGAACTATAAGCTAATGCTACTTATTTTTGGCTTTTTATGACATATTTAAGAAAATGATAAGCAATTATGACATAAGCTAACTATTGAACACAAATAACATTTAACCACTAAGATAAGCAAGATTAAGCAAATAACAACTAAAATAAGCAGACAATAAGCTTATAAGCAGAATTAAGCTAGAATATTAAAGACAGAAAAGGTAAATTGAGAACTTACATAAGCCTTTGCCCAAACAAGGCTAAATAAGCTCAAGGAGCTACTCTACAAGCTCCAGCTTATCCAAGGATAAGCTGGTATGGTCTTGGAAGCCCTTCCATTACTGGCTTCCCTTCCTTAATAAGCTTAGGTAAATTTGAGGGGTGGATATTGAGTAATATAAGCTCAACTAAGCTTTTGAGAGCTTAGTTGAGTTGATAGCCATCTTAAGAGTAGAGATGACAGCTTAATGAGAGCTTATTAAACAGTAGAAAGCTTATTCAACCATTTTACAAATTTAGTGAAATAGATTAAAACATAAGACTTATAAGTGAAATGCAAACTTTTATTAATAAAAACAGATTACAAAGCTTTTTAAATGAAAGTTACAAAGATTGAACGATTATAAGCTAGAAAATACAATAAGCTATAAGCTAATTTACACTACTCCTAATTAAGCTAGATGATCCTTGTGAGTGAGGATGCCCTTGTATTTATAGCAGGATAAGGAAGCTTCCAGGTCTCCAAGTTTGTTACACGCTCCCTTGATCTTGTCCCTTGAATCATTCTAATCACACCCTTTAATCTTTGCCAATCATTGGATTCATCTTATGACCGTTGGATTGATATTTGTCACACGGATTGCGAACGTGGCATTCCGTGTGTCAGACCCCTTTGTGCTTCTTTTGCACTAGATTTAGTGTAAAAATCCTTGTCCTTGTGTGTTTCTTTCATATATCCGCGTGTCCCTTCTTGTGGTGTCTTGGCCAATGAGGGGCTTTTGTGACATCTAACTCTGCCACATTGTACCTTGGTACTCGAATCATAGAGCCACATCATTAATTTTAAATACCCCTTTGATTTTGACAGAAGGTTAAATTGAAAAAGACGATGAATCTCTTAACAGAGTTACGCGCCTTTTTTTTTCTTTTGACTTTCTTTGACCCGGCTTATATAACTTTGACTTGGGCTTATAGGTTTTGGGCCAATGGTGATGGGTTAACAGGTTTTGGTTTTATAAGAAGATAACGACCGTTATCTCCTAAGTATAAAAGAGATAACGGTGTTAGGGTTTTTAGGGATTTTTGTGTAATATGATTTAACTTTGAGGACTGATTTGGTATTTTTGAGGGTTTTGTCTTCTTGTGATTGACCAATGTTGACCAAGAGTTGACTTTATTGACCTTTTGCTAGAAACTTCTGGCTCTTTTGCACTCTTTCCGTTCTCGTGTCCGTGTTTGTCCGGTTTTGACCGTTTTCTTGTGATTTTTGCAACATCCGTACCTACACATTTCAAACAACAAAATACACAAATCGAGCATATTTTGACATATGTTAATCTATTTAAGGGCCATTTTTGATATGAAAGGGACAGTGATTTCTCACATATTTAAAATTCCCCAAACTAGTTGATTGTCGTGTCCTCACGCTATGTTATTTTGCTCTAAACAATACCTACAAACTCCCCAACTAATCTTTATAAGTAGCAAAGACTTTCGTGGAGAGAGTTAAGAAATCACAAGCTTTAACACTTAACTTTCTGTTTTTCAAAAACTTTTTCCATTTTTTTATTGAACTAAAATATTTCGGACTTTCGTTATTTCCATTAATTTTTAGGGATCATGGAACAGGATGCAGTTCGATCGAGGACATGCCCCAATAAAGGATAAATTCATCGTTCCTGACTTTCACTCTGTCAAACCGAGCTTAAAAATGGAAAATCACAGTTAAATATCAGTAAGATTGCTAACACTTACTCATATTTTGCAACTTGTGAACTTGTCACTCCCGGACAATTATTATATCTTAGGTGAATGTGCTATTTTGAATTTCAACCGTGGATCAACGTTTTGCAAAATACTATGCTTCACGTTCCACCCGAGAATAATGAGTTTGAAGGCGAGATCATCCCATGTAGCGACTTTCGTCTTGGCACATCCCAACCTTGCGGCTAAGTGACCAGGTTTTTGACACCCCACAGAGACTAGTATCGGGACTCACGGACCTTAGGATTCAAAGACTCTCAGATTTTCCGTATTCACATAGCTTATAAAATAGAATAGTCAAAGTTCAAAATCATATTTGAATTTAACAAAAAGAAATCTATTTATTAATTCAAACTTAATATTAAACATTTATGCAATTGTCACCCTCGACTTTTTAGAAGGCTGCAACATCGGTTGTGAGCCGGCAAGATGCAGCAAACTTTTATCAGCCTCGGATTTTTATTCTTACTATGGGCTTTCTTTAGAAGACTGCCACATCGGTTGTGAGCTGGCAAGAGGTAGTAAACTTTTATCAGCCCACAACTTTTATTATTATATTTTAATATTTTTTTAAAGCCTTCTTTTTGCAAAATTCAAGTATTAATTTAAACTAAGACTAATTTTTTTTTGCTATATACTATATAAAAATTGCTGATTTAAGTTTAATCTCCAAACATAGCACGTATATTAATCCGGTTAGGAGCTTATGGGAGAAAAATCCATAAATTACATACATGAGCTCTTAAGATTTCTATCTAATCCTTGTCTAGCATCCTACTCATACTTAACACTATCATTTTTCGTTCTTCGTGAATTTCCACGAACGCTTAGCCTAAAAGTTAAGGAACAAGCTAGAGCTCAACACGCTCGATCGGGTCAAAATTTATTTTTATTCTACCTAGTAGGAAAGTCAAAATTGTGACAAAACACTTATTTTATTTTTGAATTTTTTTCATTTTTTTAAATTTTTATGGGAAAACGGGGTACGTGAGAGCAACGGGCAAAGGAAGGTAAGATTATATCGAAGATATACTACCCCATACTAAAATTAAACATTGTCCTCAATGTTTCCTAGCCTAAGACTTAAAAACCCCATACTAGAACTCAAAAAGTCGAATGCATAATCCAAGCATGGAGAAAGTATCAAACAAAAATCTTAAGCCGTTTATCAAGTGTGCTAAAAGATAAATGTTAGTCGATAATAATCTTAGGATATCGGATTTCCCCAAACTAATGGCAAGCAAAGGCTAGGAAGCTCGAGTGGACCGGGACAAAACACCGAACACGAGAGTCTTTAGAAAATTTTGGGTGAATCCTGCAAACAATCACAAGTACAAACAACGAGAATCGGAAGAGTACAAGCCTCCTTATATCACAAAAAGAAAGAAGATAGAAGGATAAGCATGGGGTGCCTCCCACGAAGCGCTTTGTTTTTGGTAAAACCGAGTCACCATAGCTTACTCGATCCCCGAATTATCTCCTTGCGAAAGTGGTAGAGATCCTCGACTACCTTGGTGGTAGTCCCCCACTCCGAAGTAATGCTTCACACGATGACCTTTCAACCTTAAAGTTTTGACCAATCGGTTAAGATAACTCATTGGATTCTTATGGAAAAAAAACTGTGTAATGGTGAAAAGTTCCTAGACCAACAAGTATTTAAGCTTTCTTGAGATATCTTAAGACGAGATTGAAAGAGTAACACTCGATCACACAAAAAAACATTGAAAATGCGATTTTTGATCTTTAGTCGTGAAGCTGTCTTCGTGCCTCATCTTATAAATCAAAGAATTCTCGTAAGCTTTGGATCACGAAACTCATTAAGGTCATTAAGTTGAAGCTTAACGGTGACCACCCGCGGTTTTTAAATCGAGTAGCCCATGTTTCAAAGCCCAAATATGCCTTATGCTCTAATTTCATAGGTAAATGGCTAGATTTCCGTACACTAACCTTGAAGAGGCGACAACCATTGGTGTCTTAAAAGCAGTACGGAATCCTACAAACTAAACTTTAGACACCATTATTAAGTACGTGATCATATGTAACGAATTTTTGCTCTCACAAAATAGTGTGTTCAAAATGTGTATAGTGTGACCAAATGTGCATTTATCACATGGGGCAACGCGTGTAGAGTGATGGTCACAAGTACACACATACAACTGATGATCATAGAACAGAAACACATAGCACACACATACTCTCGGGTAATGAGCCATCTCACGCAGTCACTTACTTCACACACATCCATCATACACAGCCACAGGGTACCAAATCTGAACACAGACACAAGCCGACACCGATGCTCACGCAATGAGACAACGCGATCTATAGCTCGGGAGCACAAGCGCTTAAAGTAAAAATAAACCGCAGATATCTAGTCGAAACAATTACTTTTGAGAAGGTACACACAATTCATAACGTTATCACTCACGCTTACCTCGTAACTACGACTTGGGTGATTGTATGGAGTGAAACATGTTGAAAACATCACACGAAGGAAGATAAAAAAATAATACTCCGACTCAAATTAAAATACTCCAAAATGTACTATTCTAATCATCACACAGATTAAAAAAAACCAATACACCATACTAATCACATCTAAGTAATAAGGATATATAGATGGGGGGTAAAGGGGGAAATGTTGTTGTTTTGGGAAGTGAATTGGGAAATGGGTAATTGAAAAGGGGGTAGTGGGTTTTGGGGTTGTTGGAATGAATGGTGTGTTGTGGAGATTTGGTTTGATTTGAAGATTTATTAGGTTTGGGATATGAGTGCTTGGTTGGGGTTGGTTTTTTTTTGGTTTATTATGGGGGTAATTTTGAGTTGTGTTATTTTAAGGGTTTAATTTATAGCATATTTTAAGTGTTTAATTTTTGTGAAGTTTGTCAGATAAGGACAAATATGATGATAAACTCAATATTAAACCATCTTCAGGGGGGGGGGTAATATAATAAATACCGATAATGATGCCTATGCACATGGGTCAAATAAGCTTTTAGAAACAAGTCATGATACATCTAATAAATTTTTTAAAACTAAAACTTTTATTAAGGAATTAAATGTTAATATAGTGGCTTGGAATTATATTAACAACGTGATGCTATTAAATCTTATTAAGAATCTATATGTGCCGTTTGGCATCCCGTTCGACCCTAAGTTGTTTTGTAAGGATGGAATTAAATTAGGGCAAGTCTAACTTAAATACTTTTTTGTAAACAAAAGTGCTTACCGGGAGACAACCCGGTTGTTTTTAATTGTTTGAAAAACTGTAATTTTAATTGTTTGATTGAGTCTGTCTTCCTAGATACTCAATATGGCGTATCAAACCTCTATGGATACGCCGTATCGAACCTATCTAGACGTTATCAATCTTCAATTTATGCATTTAATTTATGCAAAACTTTAAAACATTTGTTTTTACAAGATGCAATACGGCGTATCCTTGGGTTTGGGATACGGCATATTGACTACCTGTACAGTGTGTTTAATTGTTTTCCTGCATTATAACCATTGTATAACCGAGATAGGAATTGCACTTTTGTTTTCTAAACTTTTATGCAGGACCTTGCTGTAAAGAAATCGACGATATGGTATACTCTGAAAAAGACATATGTTGAACTCGTACGAGCATTCTGACGCCTTGTCAACACACTTTTCCTCAAGAACTCAAATTGGAGAATCATCCCGAGCAACATATCAGAGGAGTTCCTCGTTCTAATTCTATTTCCCATTTTCTTTAATTGTTTTGTCTATACAACGAGGACATTGTATAATTTAAGTGGGGGGATGGATAATTAGAACACCTACTTGTCCTTTCTTTTACAAATAATATGTTATATGCTTAAATTATGCCAAATTTAAAAATATTTTCTAGCATAACTTTTGTAAAAATTACTAGTTACATGACCTCGCGCACTATAACCCTTAATACCAAATTGTTAGAATTAAGCCTATTCCGTTTCTAAACGTTTACTAAAAAATTCCACAAAAATTATGAGTGTACCGGTGATGTAGTGGACTTTAGAACTTGGCTTGGTATATCACTCGAGACCACAACGATGAGTACTTTGGACTTAGATGGAGTAACATGTTTAAATGGTAAATTTCTAGGAATACACCAAAAAGCCTAAATGTTGTAAAATTACCTAACTACACTGGTTAGTTAAACCCCGTATAACCCTTTGCTTACTCTCACTATTAGAGTAATATCCCCTAGAGAAAACTTGTTGATCCATTCTTGTCTTTTTTCACACTAAATGTCTATTTCGTTACACCTTTACACCTTAGCCTACCCTATAAATTAAGCCTATTTAATCAAAGGTGCTAGTTGCTTTTGTGTAAAGTTTTGTATTTCCTGTGTCAAAGTGAAATTTTCTATCTCCGTTTAGGTGGGGAAATTGCACAATGCAATGGGAAAATATGTAGCTCGTGTATTTTGCTACTTTCGCGATTATGTGTTATTTCCGAAGATGAAGTGTTGAAGGAAAAATTATCCGGATGAATTATGATTGTGAAGACGGTGAAATTGCACCGAGGTTTATGTTAAAAAATGAAAAATAGAAAATGCATCAAAAAAAGGAGGATAATTGATAGTCAGTTCGCTAAACTTAAATCGTTGAAATACTTGGAAGGATCAATTATTCGTTGATGTGTGGATAAAAATCAACGATGTATAGTTTTGTATAAAGTGGCCGATATCACCACCTTTGTAAGAGTATGTAAAGTTTGGGATGATTGGGAAGTTGACCGTTATGGGAACGCCAACTTAGGTTGTCTTTGTCATTTCTATGATCAAGGCATTTGTATATATTTCGAGTCTTTATCATGGAACGGTCGGGAAAAGTTACTAGCAACTACCTTATTTGTCCAAGCTTAATCTATTTGTTTTGTGAATTTTATTTAACAATTTACTTCCTTTTCCTAGTAACTAGCCTTAGGTTTTACTCAAACGAGATTGAGATCTAGTCATGCATGTCTATTCTGTCGTTACGGCCATGTATGCGTGATTCAGCCACCTTGTTGGTTTATTACTTTTGGTGAAAGTTAGAAGATTCCTACCCCATATCATTCTTCATCCTAACCCTTGGTTGAACTCGAATGAGGATGTGATAGAATTATACATGTCTATTCCGTCGTTACGGCCGTCTATGTATGATTCAACTGCCTTGTTGGTGTGGTACTTTCGGTAAAAGATTGTTAGAATGATCAACCTTAAGCCTAATTACCTAATTTACCTTTTGACTTGTTTCTCCTTAGCTCTAGTGGTGGAGATGTGTATCCTTGCCAAGCATATAATATGAAACTAATCATGACCGAGCAAATGAGCGTACCAATTAAATGTTACACCCTAAATTAGTTGAGTGATTTGAGTGTTTTCATTTCCCATATTTCGTGAGAACGAAAGAAATGCTTAACGAAAAAATCCTTAACTCCGGTTAAGATACATTTTCAATAAATTTCTAGAGTCTACTTGAGGACAAGTAGGATTCAAGTGGAAGGATATTTGATGACATCAAATAACGTTGCATTTATACCATCATTTATCCTGAATAAATTACTCACCTTTATATTATTATTGCAAGAATTGTTACTTAATTGCTTAAAGTTGTTAATTGCAGTAATTACGGAGTGTTTTGTGAAGATGAGCTAAAAGGCGCACATTTTAAAGCTTAAACGATGTTATTTGAAGATTTCTTATTTCTGACATAATATGTCGTATCCAGCAAAGAAGATACGGCGTATCAGCGACTGGGCTTCATAAGAAAACGCGCATACTCAATTCCCAATATGGTGTATCCTACTTCTTACATACGCCGTATCCAGCCTGGATAAACAATCAAAGATCCTCTAATAAATATAAAGAAGGAAAGATATATTGGTTGATTGTGAATGTAGTGCGCACTCTAAAATTACCCCTATACGCCGTATTGACCTCATTCAATACGGCATATCCATCAATTTTCAGAAGCTATAAATAAAAGACTCAAAAAAGAGTTTTCAGCGTGCA
>BQNB010017436.1:31509-69940 GCA_026074375.1 Tanacetum coccineum | reverse complement strand
AGTCACCACCCTTGAAGAACTTTGCATGATTAATAACCAACCTTGAATCTCCAATGATAATCTCCTTTAGACGTTTTTCAAACACATCAATATGCCCGAAGTTAATAAACCTAACAAAACCAAACCTTGTGTTCTTCTTCGTCTTCTTAAAAGCGATATAAACGTCCACCACTTTACCATACCTGCCAAACATTCTCCATAAGGCTTTCGTATCCCAGTCGTCCAGAAAGTTGGTGAAGAAAAAAGATGTGGCTTTGTCCCTCATAACTTTGTCGAAATCCGAAGGGCGATTCCTGCCACCATGGTTGGAAACTGGATGATTTTTTTGATGATTGAGATTGTTAATGGGGTCCTTACGTTTCCTTGATACCCTCTGCCAGCCGTCGTCGTTTCCATCTCTCTTCATTTTTTTTATTTTATAATCGCTTGCTATATTTCATAAGTGGAAACAATTTTTTGTTAAATAACCAGGCAGGAAACTATTGTTTTTCCAATGCAGTTTTCATTATCTTTATAGTAGTACCTTATATGTAAAATAAGCTATTTAGTTCTTCTTTTTTGGAAAGGCCAAGTATGTAATTATTTACTTTCATCCATTTATTTTATTTATAGATAACTCGCTGGCTATAACCATTTGTATGTTTATTTTTAAATTTTACCATTAAGAGCTTGCTTGCTACATAGTTTTCACCAACTATTATTATTGATGTAAATGTTGGGTGAAAAAGTGACAGTGAAGTATTATCACAATATATGTTAAGGAAAAAACCATTATGATTCATTATTGTAAAGGAACGTCATATAATAAGGTTTTGAATGATATAGTGACGACCCTTATGATAGCGTGTTGGGAAATATGGAGGCACCTTGTATCGCCTATCCTCGTACTGTAAGGTAACAAAATATGGATTTGTGAGATACCATTTCAAGAAAAGATACAAAATTTATTGATGATGCATATGTAAAAAAATAAAAATCAGATTCTAAGAAGCCGTTACTAAAAAACTAAAAATGTGCAAGATTTACATAGATGTATGATACATGTACAAAAAGGTCATATTTTTATCCAAATATAAGAAAACTGTATTAGCCATAATTAATTCAATTAAAACGTTGGTTTGTTTATTTAGTGCAATGAGTGCTTATCTCGAGGTGGCATATCATTCCAAGATTAACGCGGTACTTCTTCCTTAAACCTAGACACGTAGAATTCTGTCACAATTAAACGTATCCGCATAAAGCATCCTTTTGGCTAATTATAGTCTATCTTAGATGATTAATAATGGAGATCTTATTAAACCCTAGCTCATAGAGACTTTACCCACATACTGCTTAATGGCAATTTATATTCTAGTAGTCCACTGTTCAAGTCTTTACCAAAAGAAGAAGAACGCTATAAAAGGTCACCTGCTAGTATAACTTATTCCCTTAAGCAATTGGTAAAGAAAGGTCATTATTTGTGATCCTATTGATCTAGATATATAAATCACTATATGGAGAGCCATCCCGGCATCTAGCTAACGTGGTCGTTATCACTAGATCCAGTTGAATGATAGTTCGCATACAAAAGTACGTAAACAAGTATAAATTTATAAACATAAACAAGCAATCAACGATAAATTAAGCAGTCGATATTAACAAACCAAACATTCAAATCTTCATAATAATGGCTAATACCTAAGGGTATTAGCCCTCAAACGTCATAATCAATACAAGAGTAATAATTCAACCAAGGTAAACTAACCGAGTTAAACGAATGATACCAACTCAGGCCAAGCTCAAGCCCAAAAAATTAGCTTCTGAAACCTTTATAACAAGCCAAGCTCAAGCTTTGATAGCCTAGGCTCGAGCTCTTATCAAGCTTTTTTCGAGCTTTAATTTATAATTAAATCATCATTAGTAATTAAGGGGTTTTTTGAGTATTAAATTAATTATAAGGACTTATTTCATAAATATAAATGGAATTACTTTATTCTAAAAATAACTTTTTAAACCCCATCATATTAATCTGACGATTTATATTTTAGTCGATTCATATTCTTTCATACATAGTTTTGGACTTTGGACATTAGCCAAACTGTAATCATAACTAATTAGTCTTGGCTAATGTATGTTTTTGTTGAAATACTTTGTACGTTTGAACATTAATTACTAGAACTTTGGCTTATGTTTTATTATAATGTTAGACTTTAGTACGAGAATGTTATTGTTAGTTTTATTAATGTTTAATGGATCCACCTTGGTTTTCACTTATGATTCTTGTTTGTTTTACTTTGTGCATATGTTTATTGATGAGTTTGAGCACTTGGCTATTAAATACATTAATTTTGTACACATTCAAGCTTTTCAAGCCAAGCTCAAGCTTTAATTAAATCCTACTTAAGCCAAGCTCAAGCCTATACGGTTAAAGCTTGACGAGCTAGGAAGTTATCAAGCCAAGCTCAAGCCTACTATTTTCTTTTCAAGCCAAGCTCAAGCCCTGTCAAGCTTAAGCTCGGCTTGACTCGATTACCACCCACCTTTTTTTTTTAAAAACCCCCCAAAAAAGGTGGTATTAGCCTTTAATCACTGTAAATCAATACAATGTAATATTCACAACCAAGGTTAAACTAACCGCGTTAAATAATGATACCAAAAATTCGATGATTACAAGAGTATTAGGTGATTACAAGGTTGTTTCCATATGGAATTAGTAAACTTTTCCTGACTCTTCATTGCTCTGTCTTGTCTTATGGATAATTCAACTTTTGTGGTTGGGTATCAAATAATATGATCAAGCACACCGAAAACCCGTTTTTAGGTTTTCTATTTATACTGTCTAGAATTTGGTCGATACGGCGTATCGAGAGAGATGGATACGACGTATCGGGGGTTTTTTGGAGTAGGGACCACATTCGATATCTTCCAGAATATTTATTTCTTTATATTGAATACGGCGTATAGATGTCTCCTGGATACGGCGTATTGGACTTTGTATCTTCGTGGTTTCTTGTAGTGCAGGGGGGGGGGGTCCCCACAGAGATAATCCATATTTTTTGATGGATACGGCGTACTCGTATAGGATGTTCAGAAACAATAATCTTCAAATGTCTTCGTTTAAGCTCCAGAATGCGTGCCTTTTTGCTAATCTTTACCAAGTACTCCATAATTACTGCAAATCTCAAATATAAACGATTAAGTAACAATTCTTTGCAATAGTTATACAAAATGGGTTATTTACATGGGATAAATGATGCTATAAAAGTGACGTTATTTGATGTCATCAAATATCCTCCCTTGAATCCTACTTGTCATCAAGTAGCCTTTAGAAGTTTATAAAATTGTATCCCTAAGGATTTTTTTCATTAAGCATTTATTTGTTATTACAAGTACACAACCAAACACCTACGAAATTGGACGAATGAAAACACTCAAAAATCACTCAACTAATTTAGTGGTATCATGAACTAATCTCGCTTCAATTTGCTAGGTTGGAATGAGTATTCTATCGTAAGCTTGGCAAGGATACACATCTCCACCCACTATAGAGTAAGGTAGTAACTAGATTTATAAGGTTAATTGGGTTTTGTTTAAAAAGGCTTATAAGGGTTTTGATTAACTTTATCTAGTCTTCTACCGATACTAATATTCCAAAAAAGGTGACTAAGACCATACATATTCACCCCATAACGAATTTGGGATAACACGTATGACTGGCATTCAAACCTTACTCGAATAGCTAAAGAGTAGGAATAGTAGAGTGATATAGGGTATGGATCTTCTAACTTTCACCAAAAGTAATAAACCAACAAGGTGGCTGAATTACACATACATGGCCGTAACGACGGAATAGACATGCATGATTTGATCACATCCTCATTCGAGTAAAACATAAGGTTAATCATTAGGGAAAGAGACATAAAATTATTGTTATATAAAAATTTACAAAACAAATAGATTAAGTCCAAACAGATTAGGTACAAGTTGCTAGATACTTTCCCGACCGTTACCATGATAAAGACTCAAAAATATTTACACAAACGTCTTTATCATTGATAAAAAACAACAACCTAAGGTTGGAGTTCCTTATACAGGTCAACTTACTAATCATCCCATAATTTACATACTTTTACAGACAAGTGGCGATATTACCACTTTATACAAATACTTCTACATCGTTATTTATAATATGTATCAACGAAATAATAGATATTTTCAAATAATATCATCGTTTAAGCTTTAACGAAACGAGCCATCTTCAAATTTTTCCTCCTCTTTTTTGTGTTGCAGTTTTCTAATTTTTTCGATTTTTTTAAACATACTAAACTACGAATCTCGGTGTAATTTCACCATCTTCATGATCATAATAACTCCGGATAATTTCTTCCATAATTCCTCGTTCTTCGGACGCACCAATAATTTGTGAATGGTGAGTAAAAATCAAGGAATTTTGACTAATTTTTTACATTCCATTGCAATGTGCAAATTTCTTCCAACCATACCAGAGATAGAAAATGACATAGGACACAGGAAATACTATACTTCTAACACTTTAAGGCAAACTAGCAAGGATAAATTAATATTAATCTAACATGGTAGGCTAAGGTGTAACGAAACAAATAGTTGGTGTTATCCTAAAGGATTGGCTCTACTGGTTTTTCTAGGGGTATCTTACTCTTAAAATGAGAGTAAACAAAGGGTTTATACGGGGGTTAACTAACCAGTGTAGTTAGTTAATAAAACAACATATTAAGGCTTTTTGGGTGTAATCCTAGAAATTTACCAATTTAAACAAGTTCTCCATCTAAATCCATGTACTCATTATTGTGGTAATCGATAGATTATACCAAGCCAAGTTCTTAAAGTCTACAACATCACCGGCCACACTCGTATTATTTTTGTAGGATTTGGGTAAACATTTGAATACGGATAAGGATGAATCTCATAAATATCTAATAAAGGTTATGAAGTGGCAGGTTAGTAAACTAGAATTTACCAATAAGTATGCTTGAAAATTTTAAATTTGAGCATAATTTAAGCATTTTAATGTGAAAAATAGGATAAGTAACGTTCTAATTCCCATCCCCCCCACTTAAGTTATACAACGTCCTCGTTGTATAGATAAAACATTAAAAACGGGAAATTAAAAGAATTAGAACGAGAAACTCCCCTGATGTTTTGCTCGGTATATTCTCCAAGTTGAGTTTATGAGCAAGAATGTGTGTTGTAAATGCGTCTGAATTCCAGCATGACTACAACACACATAGGATTCTAGATGATTGATACTTCACCGACGTTGTCGATTTCTTTTCCAACGAGGTCCTGCGCAAAATATAGGAAAAAACATCAAAATCTATCTCGGGTATCCCACGGTTAATAAAAAAACAAAAAAAAACTGTACAAGCAGTTAATACGCCGTATCCTAAAACCTGGATACGCCGTATAGAAAGACTTGTAAAAAGTATCTATACGAGTCAGTCTGCCAAATACGCCGTATCATGTGCATGAATACTCCGTATAGACAGATCTGACAATAAAATTTTAAATGAAGAAAAATAATGGAGTGATAACGTTCGCCAGGACATTTAATTACGCCGTCTTTCTATGGTTATGAGCGGAAAAACGGCCGTATTGATGTCTGGAGACAGACTCGATAAAAATAAATAAATAAAACTGTTCGGGTTGTCTCTCAGGAAGCACTTTTCTTTCAGCTAGTCTTTAAGTTAGATTTTTTCTTTAGCTTCTTTCTACTCGGCTCTTATCACCAACCATCCTTCGTCCATGTTACGAAATATTTCTTGGTATACCCGACATGCATCTTCATTGGTCTTTGTCAAATCATCATATTCATATTCCTTTTATACCAACAACTTTCATCTTGTTCCAAATGAATACTTGATCATCTCAAATCTTCTAATCTGGCAAAACCGAGTTGCATTATGAGCGGTATCATTGAACAAATTGCATCTTTTATTACATTCTTCATTCTGAACATTACTCATGTTGCTTGCATTATTTTTCATACCGAATATACTATTAATATCAAGATGAGGATCATAGGTAGTAAAGAAGTTTGTGTATGGCCCTTGTATGTGATCCCTTCAATTAGAAAATGGAGAGCATTCACGATTGTTTACTTTTCACCAATAATCTTGAAGCTTTACCAATAGTTCATAATCGAGTTCGTGGAAATTTCCAAAAGACGTCTTTAACCATGCGAAAAATTCATTCACTTTGACTTGCAATCACCCCTTGATCTTCTCATTAATTAGCTTTTTGCTTAAGGGCTTCTTATTTCAAATTTCCGTCTGCTAACTCATTGTACCATTCATTGTCTTGAAAATATGTCATGTAACCAATCCGAACCATTCCCAATAACTCTCCTCTGTTACATAATCCATCTTCATTTGAATTGCAAGTGGGGACATAGCTATTTCCCATTTTTGAAACGGATATGGTTCACAAATATGATCACATATTTCGTAAGTTCTCCATTCTTGGACATGGCATCTTTAAGTTTCATTTAATTCGTTCTCATAATCTTCGTAAGTCTTAGTTCTTTCAATATCATGAGTAAATAATTCCGGATCAACTTTAAGAAGAAAACTGAACTCCTTGAATTTTGTGCACAACGGAGTTTCGTAGTCGAACAAGTTTGTTTAAATTCTAAAGATTTTAGCGGTTTCTTGTTCATCATCATTATTAGCTTTCTCAACATCAGAAAATCCCTCATCAATAACTCTTTCTTGATTATCGCTCTAATTCAATAAATACCATAAGACTTTCTTGTGAATGGATTCCATCAATTATAGGTTAGAAATTTCAAAGCCCAACCATTTTTCGGAAAATTAGATTAGTTTAGATCCCTTATTTGCTCTAGAAATCGTAATTCGACCAGTTGAGATAGGCGGTAATATTTTCCAATAAATATTTCATGTCAAATCCACCCAAGTGTAAATTGAACATTTATATTCATCAAACCGTACGCTTGCATTTCAAATAATGAGTTTGGGAAAATAGTAAGTCTAATTCGATATAATCACATTCAGCAGTTAATAGGTTTTGTGCTTTCTTGAAGCTTCTTCATCCATTCTTCCATTTCGGCTCTTTTGCGTATCGACTCTACAATGTGCTTGTTCATTAGTTCCTCGAGGCTTGGTTTCTTCTCACTGAAAGGCGGGCGATTATCAAGACGAGTGTAGTATCCCGGTGGGCCTACACGATATTTAGCACCGTTCTTGTTATTATTTGGGAAGGGTCGTCCGAATTCTCCATACTTAACTTCCTTAACGCTTTTGACCTATTCATGAATTGGACAGTCTTTGTTAAGGTAAGCTCCTCCACAGTTTTCACATCCTACTTGGATAGCCTTCACATTCTCCTTAGCTTCTTCTTGTCTCTCCCAAGGTTATCCATTTTATTTGTGATAGCTGCAATCCCAATCGAGCTATCGTTACTCACCCCCTTGCTAGTTGACTTGTCGTGCCATTTTTGTGAATGGTCAGCCATAGTTTGGATTACAGTTAATGCCTAAGCAGGTGTCTTATTAGGTATTGGTCCCTGCGAATTTAGTAGTTGACAAGTCATAGTGTCCAATCCTTTATAGAAGATATTAACCTTCTGATGGCTATTTAAGTCATGTGTTGGGCACTTATACAAGAGGTCATTATACATCTCTCAAGCTTGGTACAATGTTTCATCACCTTCGTGCTTGAAGTTGTGGATTTCCTCGAGCTGCTTAGCCGTTTTAGATGGAGGATTGGTGTGTCGTTGTGTGTAGGTAATTTTTTTATTCAAGTTTTACATTTATTTTTTGCCGACTTTACCTAAAACAACACTTTAACGGCTAGTGTACCCCAAATGTAGCTTCATTGGTAAGTAGGGTGTCGATTACTAAGAGCAAGAACAAAATCTTTTATTCTATTAATATTTTGGTTAACTAAACTAAGTTAATTTAAGCTATGTTAATTCTATTCAATGTTAAACCTATGCTAAACCTATGTTAGTCCTAATTATAATGGATAAGGGGGGTTTTCAGTCTGAGAGACTAGCACAGGTTTATGGTAACTTAGATCAGTTTAAAACACAATAACACACGCAAGCAGATAAACGAAAGATAGAAGAGCGGTCTATCCAAATATAAAAAAACTGTATTAACCATGATTAATTCAATTAAAATAATGGTTTGTTTATTTAGTGCAACGAGTGCTAATCTCGGGCGGCATATCATTCCAAGATTTATGCGGGACTTCTTCCTAAAATCTAGACACGTAGAATTCTATCACAATTAAACGAATCCGCATAAAGCATCCTATTTGCTAATTATAATCTATCTTAGGTGATTAATAATGGTGATCTTATTAAACCCTAGCTCATAGAGACTTTACCCACTTACTGCTTAATGGCAATTTATATTCTAGTAGTCCGCTATCCAAGTCTTTACCAAAAGAATTAATATGTTATTTGTTGATCCTAGGTCCCCTGCTAGTCTAACTTGTTCACATATCCCAATGGTAAAGATAAGGAATTAATTGTGATCCTATTGATCTAGATATATAAATCACTATATGGAGAGCCATCCCAACATCTAGCTAACTTGGTCGGTATCACTAGATCTAGTTAAATGATAGGTTGCATACAAAAGCACCTAAACAAGTATGAATTGATAAACATAAACAAGCAATCAGCGATAAATTAAGCATTCGATATAAACAAACCAAACATTCAAATCTTCATAATCATGGCTAATACCTAAGGGTATTAGACTTTAATCATCATAATCAATACAAGAGTAATAATTCAACCAAGGTAAACTAACCGAGTTAAACGAATGATACCAAAAATCGAACGATTACTGAAGTATATGAGATTACAAGATGTTTCCTATTGAATTAATAGCTTTGTTTGACCTCTTCTACTCTTCTTGTCTTCTGAAAATCGAATTTTGTGGTTAAGGTATCGAAAATATGATCAAGCACACTGAAATCCCGTTTTTATGTCATCTGGTATGTGCTTAATTACACATACCGTTTTCCTTTAAAACCGGACTTAAATGACCAAAAACGTACCAAAAAGACTTTGTATTTGTATGTTTTCATCTATATTGTGCAGGAAACGGATATCCGAGAAAAGGACAAAAAATTAAGCCAAAACGGACAAAACCGAGCACGGAATGGAAGAGCGTGGACAAGCCAAAGTCAAAGTCAAAAAGTCAACCAAAAAGTCAAAGTCAACTCCAAAAAGTCAACGGTCAAACCCGAAGCCGTAACTGAAGAAATTCTTAATGGGTCACCCTTACCCATCTAATGGGCCGGGGCAACCCATTAAGGGATAATATGAAGACCAAATCAAAGAAAAAGCCCAATTTCCTTTTTAATCATACACGACCCAATGAACACATATTTGGCTCAATTCCTCTAAATGTGTAACAATTCTTGCAATAATTATACAAAATGGGTTATTTACATAGGATAAATGATGCTATATAAGTAACGTTATTTGATGTCATAAAATTTCTCCCTACTTGAATCCTACTTGTCCTCAAGTAGCCTTTAGAAATTTATGAAAATGTATCCCTAAGGATATTTTCCGTTAAGAATTTATTTTATCAATTACATGTACACAACCAAACACCTCATGAAATAGGAAGATAAAAACACTCAAATCACTCAACTAATCTACATGGTAACATGTAACTAATTCGCCTCATAGCCTTCCGGTTGTGACAGTATTCATCCATAAGTGCATGACAATGATACACATCTCCGCCAATAGAGCTAAGGAGTAACAAGTTTATAAAGTAAATTGGGTTTTATTTTAAAAGCTTAAAAGGGTTTGATCACTTTATCTAGTTTCTACCGATACCAATATTCCAGAAAAGGTGACATAGACCATACATACACACCCATAATGATGGGATAGACACATATGACTGCATTCAAACCTTAACTCGAATAAGCTAAAGAGTAGGACTAGTAGAGTGATATAGGGTATGGATCTTCTAACTTTTACAAAAAGTAATAAATCAACAAGGTGGCTGAATCACACATACATGGCTGTAACAATAGAATAGACATGCATGATTCAATCACATCCTCATTTGAGTAAAACCTAAGGTTAATAATTAGGAAAGGGAAATGAATTGTTGTTAAATAAAAATTTATGAAACAAATAGATTAAGTCCAAATAGATAAGGTACAAGTTGCTAGATACATTTTCCCGACCGTTACCATGATAAAGACACAACTATATACACAAACGTCTTGATCATAGATCAAAAATAACAACTTAAGTTGGCGTTCCCATAATGGTCAACTCCCAATCATCCCATACTATACATACTTTTACAAATACAAGTGGCGATATCTACCACTTTATACAAAACTTTACATCGGTGATTTATAACCATCTATCAACGAATAATCGATCTTTTAAATAATACCATCGGTTTAAGTTTTAACGAACCGACTATCTTCAAACTTTCTTCCTCATTTTTTGTTGCAATTTTTTAATTTTTTATAACAAACTAAACTACGAATCTCGGTGTAATTTCACCATCTTCACGATTATAATAACTACGGATAATTTCTTCCAAGATTCCTCATTTTTCGGACGTACCAACAATTGTGATGGTAGTAAAAATATATGAGCTTTGACTACTTTTTACATTCCCATTGCAATGTGTAAACTTCCCAAGATAGAAAAATGACACAGGACACATGAAATACATACTTTACACTTTAAGCAACTAGCAACTGTTAAATGGTCTTAATCTAACAGGGTAGGCTCAGGTGTAAAGGTTAACGAAACAAATAGTTGGTGTTATCCTAAAGGATTGGCTTTATAGGTTTTTCTAGGGGTATCTTACTCTTAAAATGAGAGTAAACAAATGGTTTATATGGGGGTTAACTAACCAGTGTAGTTAGTTAATAATACAACATATAAAGGCTTTTTGGGTGTAATCTTAAAAATTTACCAATTTAAACAAATTACTCCATCTAAATTCATAGTACTCATTATTGTGGTCTCGAATAGATATACAAAGCCAAGTTCTAAAGTCTACAACATCACCGGCACACTCATATTTTTATGGGATTTGGGTAAATATTTGGTAGCGGATAAGGTTAAATTCTCACAATATCTAATAAGGGTTATTGTGTGCAGGTTATGTAACAAGTAATTTCACAAAAGTATGCTTAATTTTTTTTAAATTTGAGCATAATTTAAGCATTTTAGTGTGAAAAATAGGATAAGTATGCATTCTAATTCCCATTCATCCGCTTGAATTATACAACATCCTCGTTGTATAGATAAAACATTAAAAACGGGAATTAAAAGAATTAGAATGAGAAACTCTCTTGATATTTTGCTCGGTAAATTCTCCATGTTGATTTATTGAGCAAGAATTACAGATTGTAGATACTTCACCAACATTGTCGATTTTTTTCCAGCGAGGTCCTGTGCGATATATAAGAAAAAAGTGCAATTTCTATCTCGGTATCTACGGTTAATTATAAATAAACTAAACAAACTGTACAGGATACCAATACGCCGTATCCATAAACTAGAATATGCCGTATTGAGAAACCTGTAAAAAGTATCTAAATACGGGTCAGACTGTTGAATACGATAAACTGGAATACGCAGTAGTGAAAACCTGTAAAAAGTATCTAAGATATGGGGTAGTCTGTTGAATCTCGCCGTATCATGTAACATGAATACGCCGTATTGACAGAACTAATAATAATGTTAAAGTGCATAAACATAAAGGACTGATACGTCAGACATGCAATAACCGTATGGTTATGAGCGGATACGCCGTATTGATGTATGGGAAGACAGACTCGATAAAAATAAATAATGATTCGGGTTGTCTCCCGAGAAGCACTTTTCTTTCAGCTAGTCTTTAAGTTAGACTTTTTCCTTCCAGCTTTCTTTACTCTATCTCATGCACGCTTATGTGTCCGCGTGTGAGCCATTCTTCTACCTTCGCATCTCGGACATATTCGGGTCCTAAGTTCAAGACCCCCTTGTAGAAACTCTTGAGCTTTTTTGGTCGGATGAGTGATTTCCATCAGCTTAATCGTACAAACTCACCTTTAGTACGGCTTGATCTTGTTGCTTGGGACTTTGGCATAGATGTTTAAACCTTGGATGTGATCGCGCCATTTGGTAAGTCCGTTTAGTTTGTAATGATTCCATCAAACCTTTTAGTCTCTACACACGAAACTTTGCAAAAAGGTTCTCCAATTACCACTTCTCCCATTCCTTCATCAAGATAAGGACCCATATCTTCCACAACTGTAAAATTAGTATGAACACAAAAGTTTTAAATAAAGATTGGTACATTAGCCCAGTTTCCTAGTTCATTACTCCCTCTAAATTTGATTTTGTCTTTTATTATCGAGTTATAAAACTTTCTAGACATGACATTAATAGGCAAGTTAGGGAAGAAATTGGCGTGTATAAACTCAAATCCTATCATACACAAAATTTTTAAGTTGTGGGCATAATTAATACGGATTTTCTCATCTTGGTCATAATAACTAGGATATCCAATAATCTTGCTAACCATTTTATTATCATTCCTAGATTTAACTTCCTCAATCATGTGTTTATCAATTACCTCACCTTCCTCAATGGTGGACATCAAATCATCAACTTGATCTCTCCTAAGTTCTAATGGTACATTTAGATCGTTTAATTCTATATAATCTCCATACAAAGGGTCTAGCGATCTATTTAACACCAAAGTCTCTCCCATTAGCCTAGCTTCCAAATAAAGTTCTATTCGTTCTCTCAAATTTAACATGTAGACCCTCTTAATCACACTACTAGCAGGTTTAACACTTTCGAAAATAATTTTCTCTTCGCCAACCCTCAAAGTAATCTTTCTTTTAAACACATCAATCTTAGCGTGGGCGGTAGACAAAAATGGTCTTCCAAGGATCAAGGGCACTTTGACATCCTCGGGCATATCTAGAATTATGAAGTCTACGAAGCTCCATATGAGTAAGCTTCCAATAATAGTGGTCCATTTCTCTTCACAGCAATAATCATTCAGACGACTTGAAAACAGAATAGTCTCTTGTCTTGACTCGAACATAAGTTTACAATTCTATTGGGCCAATACGGCGTATTAGGATGATCCGATACGGTGTATTAGGGTCATATCAGCTTCCACAATAGTCGAGATTGAAGGGTAAAGTGAAACTTCCTGGTTCTTTCTCCTTTCGGGGTATGGAATTGTCGATATGTGAAGCTCCATATGAGTAAGCTTCTAAGAATAGTGGTCCATTTCTCTTCACAGCAATAATCATTCAGACGACTTGAAAACAGAATAGTCGCTTGTCTTGACTCGAACATAAGTTTACTGTTCTATTGGGCCGATACAGCATATTGGGATGATCCGATACGGTTTATTGGGGTCATATCAGTTTCCACAGTAGTCGAGATTGATTTTACATGGTCTCTCGGGTTTGTTTCAGTAGAGCTAGGTAAGCTTCCAAATCCTTTTTCCTGTAGTACCTTGCTCATTTGCTCGATTTGAATCTCGAAAGTTTTAATCGAAGCTCCTTGGTTCTTGATGGCAGCGTCCGTAGAAGCTCAAATTTCTTTAATCTTGTTGGAGTTTTCCTCATGTCTTTTCGCTGATTCACTCATAAACTTTCTTAGTGATTCTTCCATAGATTGTCTTCGCTCTTGATATGAAGGGTTTGCATTGTTCCTTTGGTAGAATCCCAGAGCTGCTGCTCTATATTGCCCTCATTGTTGGAAAGGCGCACCAAATTAAGTATAATAAGCTTCTTTAAGGGTTTTACCTTCTTATTTTAGTGGACATTCTTTGGTGTAGTGGGGTCCCTTACATAGCTCACATCCTACTTGAGCAGCATATACCTTTTCATTAACCTTCTTGATTTCTCTTCTAAGATTATTTAATTGTGCTTGGATGGTTGCCAATCCGTTAAAAGTTTTAGTACTTCTTGTCCTAGATGTTAATATTCTGCCATTTCTTGGATGGCTACTTTTGCATCAGAAGCTGTCTTAGTTGGTATGGAACCTTTTGAATCAAGAATTTGTCTATTCAGAACTTCCAATCTATTATAAAACAAGATCACCTCCTGCATCTTCGTTAAGTAGTGTTGAGGACACTTCATCAAGAGTTCTTTAAATCTCTCCCATGCTTGGCAAAGGGTTTCATCAGGTTCTTGTTGAAAGTTATTGATTTCCTTCATTTTCTTTGCAGTTCGAGCAGGTGGACAGTATTTGCTTAGAAACTTCATCTTTAGATCTTCCCAAGTTTTAATCGAACCAGATGGTTTGTTTCTTAGTCAATGACTTGCGGCTCCAGTTAAGGACATAGGGAAAACTCTAAGCATTACTTGGTCTTGAGTTATATTAGGAACATGGAATAAGTCAACAATCTCAAGAACTTTCTCAATGTGTTCGTTCGCATCTTCATGATCCAAAGCGCTGAAGGTGTTGTCTTATAGTTCCTTGAGAAATTGGCCTTTTAGTTCAAAGTGATCTTTGTCATCAATTTTAGGCCTAGCAACTCCCGATCAATAGTCATCTCGGGTTTTGCTCATGTATTGTTCCATGGTTTCCGCCATTGTTTTCGCAACTTCTTCCTCGAAATTTTCTTCTAGATCAGAAAATTGATCGAACACGGGTGATCTTGATTCGTCAAGACTTAGTGTCTTGAAAAGCTTCCTAGATGATCGAAATTCTCGTTCCGGATCTTTGAAGGGCGATAATAGTTCCTTAGTTGAACTCCTTGTCATGCACCACCTGAAACAGAGGATAAACAATCAGTAGGATAGGCTCGGGAGAAAAAAACATAGAAAATCAAATACGGAAATTGAATATGTAAAATCAGCTTCTGCTGCTGTATCAGACGATCGATACACCATATTCAATTGATCTGAATACGTCGTATCAGTCTACTGAATGGATACGTTGTATTAGATAAGAAAGTTAGATACGCTGTATCCAATAGAAGTAGATACGCCGTATCAGGTTATCGACCAGAACAATGTATAGAAAACAATTAAATCAAACAAAATAAATAAAACACACAAACAAGCAAACAATTAAAAAGCAAACAAATAAAAACAAATATACAGAATTTTACAAAATTTTACACTAATCTAAATTACACTAATCCTAAGGGTTAGGTTAATATAATGTTAAAAACCAAAATATCAAATAAAAATAAAGATTTACAATTTCACTCCCCGGCAGCGGCGCCAGAAACTTGATGTGCTGTCGTGTAGGGTTTATTTTAGATTGTTCAAGTTTTAAATTTATATTTTGCCGACTTTACCTAAAACAACACTTTAACATGCAGTGTACCCGATTAGATGGGAGTTTCGTGGTAAGTAGGGTGTCGATAACTAAGAGCGAGAACGAAATCTTTTATTCTATTAATATATTGGTTAACTAATCTAGGTTAATTCTATTCTATGTTAGTTCTATTCTATTTTAAACCTACGCTATATCTATGTTAGTCCTAATTCTAATAGATATGGGGGTTTTCAGTCTGAGAGACTGGCACGGGTTTTGTGGTGACTTAGATCAATTCAAGACACAATAACACATGCAAGCAAATAGACAGAAGATAAAAGCGCGGTCTAGCCAAATATAAGAAAACTGAATTAGCCATAATTAATCCAATTAAAACGTTGGTTTGTTTATTTAGTGCAATGAGTGATTATCTTGAGGTGGCATTTCATTCCAAGATTAAGGCGGTACTTCTTCCTTAAACCTAGACACGTAGAATTCTGTCACAATTAAACGCATCCATTTTGCTGATTATAATCTATCTTAGGTGATTAATAATGGTGATCTTATTAAACCCTAGCTTATAGAGACTTTACCCACTTACTGCTTAATAACAATTCATATTCTAGTAGTCCACTGTCCAACTCTTTACCAAAAGAAGAAGAACGCTATAAAAGGTCACCTGCTAGTATAACTTATTCCCTTAAGCAATTGGTAAAGATAGGTCATTATTTGTGATCCTATTGATCTAGATATATAAATCACTATATGGAGAGTCATCCCGGCATCTAGCTAACGTGGTCGGTATCACTAGATCCAGTTGAATGATAGTTCGCATACAAAAGCACGTAAACAAGTATAAATTGATAAACATAAATAAGCAATCAACGATAAATTAAGCAGTCAATATAAACAAACCAAACATTCAAATCTTTATAATAATGGCTAATACCCAAGGGTATTAGCCCTCAAACGTCATAATCAATACAAGAGTAATAATTCAATGTTAAACGAATGATACCAAAAACCGAACGATTACTAGAGTATAGGAGATTACAAGGTGTTTCCTATGGAATTAATAGCTTTGCTTGACCTCTTCTGCTCTTCTTGTCTTCTGAAAATCGACTTTTGTGGTTAAGGTATCGAAAATATGATCAAGCACAATGAAATCCCGTTTTTAGGTTTTCTCTTTATAGCCTCTGGAATTTGGTCGATACGGCGTATCGAGATAGTTGGATACGGCGTATCGAGGGTTTCTTGGAGTAGGGACCACGTTTGATATCTTTCAGAATCATCATATACTATATCTTGAATATGGCGTATAGATGTCTCCTGGATACGGCGTATTGGAGACTTTATATCTTCGAGGTTTCTTGTGAAGTGCAGGCACAGATACGCCGTATATTCCTTGATGGATACGGCGTATAGGATGTCAGAGTCAGTTTTGTTTATATTTCTTAGTTTAAGCTCCAGAATGCGTGCCTTTTAGCTAATCTTCACCAAGTACTCCACAATTACTACAATTCTTAAATATAAACGATTAAGTAACAATTCTCGTAATAATTATACAAAATGGGTTAGAAACATGGGATAAATGATGCTATAAAAGTGACGTTATTTGATGTCATCAAATATCCCCCCACTTGAATCCTACTTGTCCTCAAGTAGCCTTTAAAAGTTTATGAAAATGTATCCCTAAGGATTTTTCCGTTAAGCATTTATTTGATCAATTACTAGTACACAACCAAACACCTCACGAAATAGGAAGATGAAAACACTCAAATCACTCAACTAATCTATGTGGTAACATGTAACTAATTCGCTCAATTGCTCGGTCTTGACGAGTATTCTAACATAGGCTTGGCAAGGATACACATCTCCACCACTAGAGATAAGGAGTAACAAGTTTATAAAGGTAAATTAGGTAAAAAGGCTTAATGGGTTAGATTACTCTTTTCAACCTTTATTCGATACCAATATTCCAGAAAAGGCGACAAAGACCATACGTACACATCCTTAACGACGGCATAGACACATATGACTGCTCACTCCTTAACTCGAATAAGCTAAAGAATAGGATTTATAGTCTTTACAAAAAGTCGTAAACTAGTAGGGGTGTCAATCATATATACACGGCCGTAACGACGGAATAGACATATACGATTGCATAATCCCCCCACTTGAATAAAACCAAGGGTTACGACAAAGAGTAATATAGGGTATGGATCTTCTAACTTTCACCAAAAGTAATAAACCACCAAGGTGGCTGAATCACACATACATGGCCGTAACGACAGAATAGACATGCATGACTCGATCACATCCTCATTCGAGTAAAATCTAAGGTTAGTCATCAGGAAAGGGAAATAAATTGTTGTTAAATAAAAAATTTTACTAAACAAATAGACTATGTCCAAACAAATAAGGTACAAGTTGCTAGATAGTTTCTCGACCGTTACCATGATAAACACTCAGAAATATTTACACAAACGTCTTGATCATAGATCAAAAACAACAACCTAAGTTGGCGTTCCCGTAACGGTCAACTTCCCAATCATCCATACTATACATACTTTTACAAGACAAGTGGCGATATTTACGAATAATCGATCCTTCAAATAATTCCATCGGTTTAAGCTTTAACGAACTGACTATCTTCAAACTTTCCTCCTCTTTTTTGGTTGCAATTTTCTAATTTTTTTTTACAAACTATACTACGAATCTCGGTGTAATTTCACCATCTTCACGATCATAATAACTCCGGATAATTTCTTCCATAATTCTTCGTTCTTCGGACGTACCAATAATTGTGATGGTAGTAAAATACATGAGTTTTGACTACTTTTTACATTCCCATTTGCAATGTGCAAATTTTCCCAACCATACCGGAGATAGAAAATGACACAAGATACAGAAAATACATACTTTACACTTTAAGCAACTAGCAACTGATAAAAGGACTTAATCTAATAGGGTAGGCTAAGGTGTAAAGGTGTCACGAAACAAATAATTGGTGTTATTCCTAAAGGATTGGCACTATTGATTTTTCTAGGGGTATCTTACTCTTAAAATGAGAGTAAACAAAGGGTTTATATAGGAGTTAACTAACCAGTGTAGTTAGTTAATAAAACAACATATATAGGCTTTTTGGGTGTAATCCTAGAAATTTACCAATTTAAACAAGTTACTCCACCTAAATCCATAGTACTCATTATTGTGGTCTCGAATAGATATACCAAGCCAAGTTTTAAAGTCTACAACATCACCGACACACTCATATTTTTGTGGAATTTGGGTAAATATTTGGAAACGGATAAGGCTGAATCCTCACAATATCTAATAAGGGTTATGTGTGCAGGTTATGTAACCAGTAATTTCACAAAAGTATGCTTGAAAAAAAATTAAGCATATTTTAAGCATTTTAATGTGAAAAATAGGACAAGTAACATTCTAATTCCCATCCCCCACTTAAATTATACAACGTCCTCGTTGTATAGATAAAACATTAAAAACGGGAAATAAAAGAATTAGAATGAGAAACTCCCCTGATATTTGCTCGGTAATGATTCTTCATGTTGATTTAAATGAGCAAGAATTCCAGATTGTAGATACTTCACCAACTTTGTCGATTTCTTTCCAGCGAGGTCCTGTGCAAAATAATAGGAAAAATTATGCACTCCTATCTCAGTATCTACGGTTAAACAATAAATAAAACTAAATTGTACAGGAAACCAGTACGTCATATCCAAAGAAATCCTTAAAAGGAAATATATTCTCAAAAAACTTAACATCTCTAGAAAAAATGAATTGATGCTTATCAAGACTGTATAACTTATATCCTTTTTAAAAATTAGAATGTCCTATCATAACACATTTCTCAGATCTGCTACTAAACTTGTCATTATTATTGACAATGGTAGCAAAACACAAGCAACCAAACACTCTTAAGTGAGAGAGAATAAGACATTTCTTATATATCATTTCATAGGGAGACTTTCCATTTAGCATAGAAGAAGGGAGTCTGTTAATAAGATAAGCAGCAGTTAGAATACACTCAGTCCACGTCTTTAAAGGTATTCCCCCTGAAACATAAGGGATCTAGCAACATTTAGAAGATGTCTATGTTTCCTCTCAACAATTCCATTTTGTTGTGGAGTATACATACAAGAAGTTTGATGAATAATCCATTTATCAGAACACAATTTAGATACAGATTGATTAACAAATTCAGTACCATTATCACTTCTAAAAACTTTAATTTTCCTTTTAAATTGATTTTCAATCAAATTATAGAAAACACTTATGAAGTGAAAAACCTCATCTTTAGATTTAATCAAGTATACCCATACTGCTCTAGTGTAATCATCCAAAACAGTCAAGAAAAACCTAAACCCCTAAGAACTAGTCACCTTATAAGGCCCCCATAAATCTAAATGAACAAGATCACCCAAACTTTTTGACTTATGATCACTTAAAGGAAAAGGTTCTTTAGTTTGTTTAGCCCTTTGACAAATCTCACAACAAACAATATTATCCTTTTTATCAATGTTTAGGGAATCTTTAAGAACATTTAGAACATGGTCTGCAGGATGACCTAGCCTGCAATGCCAATCATGCTGAGATAGCATACACTAAAATCTAAGGGTACTAGTATTACTTTTAATACGTTTATCATTATAGTAGTACAAACCTTCACATTGTTCACCAATCCCCAGAACATTTTTCAGATTCAAATCCTGATTCAAGAAATAACATCTATTCTCATCAAAGGCAACAATAACCTTATTCTCTTTAACCAATTTATGAACTAAAATCAAAGTGACACAATATTCAGGTATAACCATCACATCATACAAAGTTAAATCATTAGATAATCTGAGATTTTCAATCTTAGAAATATAGGCCTCGGTCCCATTAGGATGACCCACTTTAATTTTAAGATGTGAAATGTCAAGAACATCATCTAATTCTTTATCAGTGTAAGTCATATGCTGGTTTGCCCCTGAATCAATAATTTTTCCATTACTAACAACTTTAGGTTTAGAATTAGCATCAGAACAAAAAAAAATTTCAATTTTTTTATGAAATATAGAACTTCTATTAAAATAAGTACCTGCCATATTGGCCTGCACATTTTTTTCCAACTTTATTGTCTTTGATGAGAGATATAAGAATAGTCATTTGTTCATCTGTAAATCCAGAAGGTGAACTTTTCCTAACATAGTTATTATTAGAAACACTTTGTTTCTTAAAATTTTGACAAGACTTTTTCTTCCCAAAATCAGTAGGGTATCCAATGATTTTAAAGCATCTATCAATAATATGACCATTAAAACCATAATTTTCACACACCAAACCAGAACCCCCACTTGGCCTGTTAATATTCAGGCCAGAACCCCCCACCTTGTCTATTATTATTCATATTATTAGGTCTTAAAGGCCCAACATTGAAATTCTGATTACTTCTCTGAAAACTTTGGCTATTAGGCACATTAGACACAAAAGCACAAGCCTGGTTCCTTTGAGAGGAACCAGCTATACTACCAACAGCAACTCTGTAAGACTCTTCACTAGAAATGATAGCATAAGCACTTCTCACACCAGGCAAAGTCTCTTTAGACAAAATAGAGCTTTTAATTTGCATATAAGAATCATTTAAGCCCATAAGAAATTGCATTAATTTCAACAACTGATTATGTTTCTTAAAACCTTCAGAAGCGTTACAAACACATTTAGGCAACTCAACCATAGCATCATACTGTTTTCATAAAGCATTTAACTTATGATAATAATCAGCAATAGAAGAACCATTCAGTCTAAGAGTATTAATCTGATTATGTAAGCCAAACATTATTGACCCATCAACTTTCTCATAGGTTTCTTTTAACTCTTCCCAAACATGTTTAGCCCTTTTTGAAAAAAATTGACCCAAGAAAAGTTCCTCAGATATTGAATTCAAAATCCAACCCAAAACAATTGCATTTACCCTATCCCACTGTTTACCAAGAACCTCATATGTATTAGATCTTTTACAAGATCCATCAATAAAACCAATCTTATTTTTTCCTTCTAAAGCCAAAAGCATAGCACAAGACCATACTTGATAATTTCCAGTTCCTTTAAGTTTGATTAAAACAACAGTCAAGGCAGTAGTATCATTAGGATGCAAATGTAAAGGGTCACTAATATCCAATTTACTTATCAAGGTGACATTATTCTCAACTTCCTTACTACCATCATTAGAATTATGAACAGACATAATGAAAAATCAAAGAACAATCAACAACTAAACAAGATAAGAGAAGAAGGAAGTTCCCAGTCTTTCACACCACTCAAGGTGGCAGATCAAGGGCTGACAGACTCAATTAACAGCTAAAGAAATAAGGAAAGAGAGGTGTTACAGAGCTTTAAATGATATGCAACAGAAATCAAACCCAAACCGACTATCTTTTTGATTCATTTAGTCAAGAAGGCTAGCAGATTAAACAACAACAACCCACACCTAAATCACCAAGATCCACAAACCCTAATTACTAAAATTAGAGTAACTCGACCCAGAACTTCCAAGATCCATTGATTAAACAAACTTAATCACCAATAAACCAGCCAAGAGAGCAGATCCACAAAGATCAAATTGAAACCCTAATTTCTCAAAATTAGGGTTTATACAAAAAAACAATTGATTTGAACAATTAAACCATAGATCTAACCAGAAAACAGTTTTAATAGAAAATTGATTGATTATATTTAAAAAACCCCTAAATTTTATGAAACCTTAATTTTTATAAATTGATTTCAGAGCAACATGGCTCTGATACCATGAAGAAAATAATGATCTAATTGATTTATTAAACACAAATTTCAATTTGATTAACAAAACAATCAAGAATCTGATCTCAATTAGATAAACAAATCAAACCAAATAATCCACCACTGATACTCAGTTATGGATCTATTATCTAAATTGATAATAGTTCTATTACAACAGAATAATAACAAGATCAAGATGATCTAATCGAATTCGGGTTTAAAACTTTTAGAGAGAGAGAGAGAGAGTTGAACGCATTTAGAGAGAGAGAGAGCATGGCTAGGAAAAGTGAGAGAAAAGGAGCGGGGCTCCAACTTTTATAGAAAGGATTTCCAAGACTTGGCATCTTTAGACCTCCAACTCTTCAATAGCTTCAAAACCAGCTCAACTTCTAACAGTACTAAAACAATGATAAGAATTGGCAACATCGGTCCCTGAACTAAATGTTTACCAACTAAGACTATTATTTCAAGACAATATAATTAATTTGTTTTTACATATGCTAACGAGAAATAACTAATCCTGACACTAAAAGAGTAAACTTTTATAAGGAAATCTAGACAATGACTAATACATAACTACTACAATCCAACTGGAATAGCTTGAATTTAAAGGTCAAACCTAAAACTTATCATTCAAATGCATATAAATTCTTACATTTCAAAGATTAAAAACACATATTTATACATTTTAACAAAGTTGAAATTATAATTCATTGGAGCTCAAAACTTGAGCTTATGCAAATGAACCCACACAAATAAAGACCAACATTTGTAATCGTCTAATGCAAGAAATTGTTTCATTATGAGATTATGTAAGTTTGGGTTTGACCAAGCAAGTTTGGGTTTGACCAAGCTTATTATGTCCATTTTAAAATTTAGACTATTTCAGGTGATGTTTCAAGGTACAACATGGGAGAGATTATTCTTGCGGTGAATACGCTTTTTAAACATATAAATTTAGAGATGCATCATGAATGCAAATTAGTAAGAGTTTTAATGAGACGTACATACCTGCATTAAGATATTTGATCCATTTGAAGTTTATACTAGCTTTGCAGCTCATATTCACCGTCATATGTATATAGGCATTCAATTAGATTCGTTTATTTGAGCATCACTACCTACAAAAGCATGCAATATATCAGTTAGTTAACTATTTTTCAAAAAAAATTAAAAAGGTTATGATGTGAGGGAGATAATGTATAAAAAAAATATGGTTTCTTCAAAAAGAGTACAAGTTGTATAATCAATAAGAGTAGAACAATTTTACTTAGTACGTTACTGGACTTGGTTAGTCACATATAACCATATTTTTCTCACTCAGAGGCAATAACGTATCTACTCTAAGAATTTCAAATTCTGAATTTTCCATTACTAATTAAGACCACCATGTAAGAATATCATGAATATTTTCACAAGACAATAACAAATGCAGGTCATGTAATCTTTGTGGACTTCATTTTATGTCAATACATTGTTTGTTCACTATGTGGTGAACGACATTTATGGGATAAGATTTGAGGCATTTTATGGAGTTTTAGCTAGGGATGAGCATGGGTCTGGAACCGGAACCGATAGATCCGAGAATCAATTTTTTTAGAAAAGTAGGAACTGAAAACCGACCCAAGAACCAAAAAATCTCAAACTCAAGAACCGGAACCGGAACCAACGGTTCTGGTTCGGTTTTTCTTGGTTCCGGTCTGGTTCTTGGTTCCGATCCGGTTCTTTCATTCTTTTGCTCATCCTTACTCTATTGTTTTGATAATGATTCTAATGGATTAAAGCTTAGGGTATAAGGTGTTTGGCTACTAGGGTTTTTTATGGTAAGTATAATTTAAGATTAGTTGTCCTTAATTTAAGTATGGAAAAATATACATAATTTTAGAATATATTACCCTAAACAGAGAAGAGATATGGAATTGCACCTAATTTAGGATTAATGGCCCCTAATTTAAGTATGGTAAAAATTACATAATTTTAGAATAATTAGGTATGCGGTTCTGGAACCGAAAACCGGTGGAACCGAACCGAACCGACCCACGAACCAAAAAATCTCAAACTCAAGAACCGGAAGCAAAACCGGCGGTTCTGGTTCTGGTTCGATTCTTCTTGGTTCCGGTCCGGTTCTTGGTTTCGATCCGGTTCTTTGGCTCTTTTGCTCATCCCTAGTTTTAGCATATATCTTAAGCATATGATACGTCCTCGTGCAATCAATAACTTAATAATCGTGCTAGTGATATTATCGTGATGATTAGTTTAAAGATAGACTCACTAAATGAGCAAATATATACAAATTTTCTGGAAAAAAAGTAATAGTAATGTAGTATTAATAGCTGGCACAAGAGTGTAGAGCGGTAGAAAAATTACCTTGTGAAGGATAAGGTGCAAAGCAAGATTGCAACTTTGCTATCATTTACGGGCCTATAATAAGTCATGCCTACTTTAAATGGTGTAGTAATCTTTATCGTGCATTTTAAATATAATATAGGTCAGGGATCAAAAAGGATTTTGAATGTAATATAAACTTTGAAATCACGTTAGAAAAAATGATCGCCATTCAAAAACTAGAAGTCTAGCTTAAAAGGAAAAAAATGTTTGTTAAACATGACGAGACCCAATTTAAACTTGACCAATATATATTGATCAGTTAAAAAAACAAATGTAGGTATCTAGTTTTTTCATAGAAAAAAACAAACTATGAGGATTATCTTTTATATGAAATCAAATGTGAGTATCTATTTTTTTCATAAATGTTGGGAGTATATGTGTCTTACCTTTTTATTTGGACCAAATGCGAGGACATCTAATGGATGAAAACTTGTTGGGAAATATGGAGGCACCCTGTATCGCCTATCCTCGTTACTGTAAGGTAACAAAATATGGATTTGTCAGATACCATTTCAAGAAAAGATACAAAATTTATAGATGATGCATATGTAAAAAAATAAAAATCAGATTCTAAGAAGCCCTTACTGTAAAAACTAAAAATGTGCAAGATTTACATAGATGTATGATACATGTACAAAAAGGTCATATTGTTTATCTATCTCTTAAAAATGATACACACGAATATTTAACTTACTCGGTGATCCAGGTTCCTTGTTCGCTGCGAAAATCAATAACAAAAAAGACGCCATCTTTGCAGCTTATTCGAGCATGCACTTTTGAAATCTAAAATCAAAGAAGAATGCTACTTAGCAATAAAAACTTATGATGTTTACTAAACAAATGTAATGCAAGTCAGGCAAAACGAACCTCCGGTGAAGAGATGACAAACGACAGCAAAAGTGATTCGCACTAACGTGTATTCAGAAATGTTTCCACTGTCACAGTAAACATCGCCCCATTCAATGTGAGTAGCACAACAGACTTTACCTGGGCAATTAAAAAGGAAATGCAATTAACAACAAAGTAAAATGTATGAATCTTAATTGTACACTTATTAAATAGAGTAAAAGAAACAAAAAAATGCACTTATTAAATAAAGTAAAAGAAAAAAAAATGCACTTATTAAATAAAGTAAAATGTATGAATCTTAATTGTACACTTATTAAATAGACTTTACCCTTAGGCTACAAATATCAGTCACACCAAAAACCTCATCCTCACCGGACACATCAGCGCCACATCAGATTTCTCTCTCCTACTTTTTATCCTCACTCACCCTCACACTTTACTATTATCAATCACAATACCTCTCACCATTATACCCATTTTTTATTAAAAACTTAAACTTTATTCAAAATAAAAATACAACATACATAAAATAAAATACGACATACGGAATTAAAAATACGACATACGGAATTGAAAATACGACTGACGGAAAATAAAAATACAGCATACATATAAATTACGACACACGAAACAGAAATTAATCTATTTCGTATTCTGAATCAGATCGCACCCCAAATTCCGAAATAAATAACATCATAACTTAATCATTGCAATTGCGATTGACGTGTTCGATTAAATCCGCTTTGAGCATTTGATGTGCTTCTGACGATCTGATGTACCTGATAACTCTATACCTTTGTTCATCGGATCGTAGGAGGTCGTCCGGTTGATGTTCTTCCTCCGGATACCACACTACAACAAAATAAGCCTAATGCAACACTTTAAAAGCAACACTTTAAAAAATGTCGCCTTTTACATAACAATAGTAACTAAGCAACATTTATGTAAAAAAATGTCGCCTTTTACATAACAATAGTAACTAAGGATATGCAAACGAGATGGAAGAATCGACCGAAATCCATTCGACAAAAGGATTTTTCAAAGTTGCTAACTTCATAGAGCAAGAAAGATGTGATGGTAATTCAGTGTCAATATATCTTTGCTGAAACTATTTATGTATTTGTATTATTTTTCCTTTATTGTACATAGGCTGAATTGGAATTTTGTTAACCGTGTAGAAGCGTTGTTTGGCGGCAAGGGATTTGCGCTTGTCTCAAAAAAACATGCACACAGCTGGTCCAAAAAGTTTTGCCAGGATTCGTGAAGAAATGGTAATCTATTTGCTATCATATTTGATGTTCATGCTATCCACATGAATGATACAGCTTATTGATGTTTATATTGATTATAAATACAGAAAAATGAAGATCCCAACCTGGAAGAACCTAGCTTAACTCAAATGTTTGAGCGCACACGCCAAAGGAAAGAAGGAAATGTATATGCTGATAAATATGATGACACGGAGAATAAAATCGTAAGATAATAAAACATCTGTATCAATTGTATAATCAATAATGTATTGCTAATATGTTTAGTTAACTTTTTATTTCTTACATTATATTTGAAGGAAAAAATGAGGAACTATAATCCTCTAGAAGATGAAAGCGCTCCTGCAGATCCTTTCTTGGCTGTTATGAACAAAGAGTATGATGGGCATCGTAGACTTTTTGGTAAAGGTGTTACTAATACATTAATAAAGAAGGTGAATGGAGATGGTAGTGCATCTATGGCCTCGAGGGAGATTGTGAAATCACCCACAATTAGTTTAGAAGTTGAAAAAGGTTAATCTGTTGATATGCAAAGAGATCTTGAAGCGAACTTTGAAAGGAGAATCAGTGAGTTAAAAGAGGATCATGAAAGGAAACTAGAAGCTATGCAGAAAAAAAATGACGATGACCGTGACAAGTTAATTGAAGATGTTGTGCAGAAGATATTAGGAAAAATACCTCCTGAAGTTGTTCGCAGGTTTTTAACATGAGTGATCATTCAATTTTGGAACAAGGTACTTGACGTTTGATTTTCATACAGTGGTTGATAAGCCTTTGTGTCACTCAATATATACTAACATGATTTGTTCAGACAATGTTTACCAGGCTACATTGTTTTTGGTGTTCGAAGGCAAGCAAATTTGCAACTATGATGAGATGAAATATTTATGTCGAAGATACACGTGGATGAAGATTTAGTACTATTAGTGGGTGCAATTAAAATCTTTTGTGTTTCATTATGCCTTATGCCCTGTATGTTCCTTATTTTGCTGTTGAAAAAATTTGTAGTTGACTATGATACTATTGACCATATTTTGTTATGGTTATGGTGGAAGTTATGAACTTTATAGTAGTTTGACATTTAGAAAATTTGTATTTGGAATATGATATTATATTTTTGCTATGATGATATAAGTTATGCATCCACATATAATTAAAACATTGCCTATGTTTGTAGCTTTTGAATTTTGTAGAGTAAATATGCGGCACCGAAAAGCTTAAGTGTTGCCTCTTGTGGAAAAAGTGTTGCACTATGCATTATGCAACATTTTTTAGGCCTAGTACAACACTTTTCAAGTGTTGCTTCAGCCTCATTTTCTAGTAGTGCCATTTGGGAGATATCGCCTCCTTACGGTCTTTTATAATCATATTATGTAATATGATGCATGTATACATAATATTTGCTAATTTATCTTTGATATACGCCCGTGCGGGACTGGCTAATATAGCCCATTTCTTCTTTAAAACACCAAACGCCCGTTCAACATCTTTTCTTGCCGCTCCATGCATTGTCTTATACTGTAATCGCTTGTAGTCATCATCGGCCAAATTTGTAACTGACTTAACAAATGGCACCCATTCCTGATAAATCCCGTCACAAAGATAATATCCCCAAGGGTAAGTTACGTCGTTGGCCACAAACGGAACCTCTGGTGCTTTACCTAGTTTCAGATCGTTGAGTAAAGGGGATCGTTGTGTAACGTTGATGTCGTTGTTCACCCAGAAACACCAAAAAAGCGTGCCATATCCATAAGTCGTTTGATGTAACGGCCTCCAACAAAATAAATGGATCAGGACCATGATCACGTCTACAATATTGCGCCTTGTGTGCAATTGGACAACCAAACCACGCCCAATCTGTACAATCAAGACTTCCTAACATTTCCGGAAACCCGTGTTTATTTTTGTGAAACGCGTATAGCCTTTCAACATCAGTGAGTGTTGGTTTTCATAAGAACTCAGGTCCAAAAATGTGTACAATAGATGTACAAAAATTTTCAAGACATTGACGAGAAGTGGCGTTACCCATCTGCAAATACTCATCAAGGGCGTCAGGAACGGTGCCGTATGCTAATTGACGAATCGCAGAGGTGCACTTGATCAACGGGGAAATTCCTAGTTTTCCAGTACAATCTTCTTTCTCACGAAAAAATTCACATTGAAGAGTTAGTTCTTCAACTATACCCGTGAAAAGTGATCGACTCATTCGGAACCTGTCCTCGAAAACTGCTTCTGAAAACATCGGATTATCGCTAAAATAGGCTGCAACTAAATGTTCTTGCGCTCCATAGTAGTCACGATTTATGTTTGTTCTCTTTTGCCGTTTTGGTTTTGGTAAACAAATAACAAAAGACAATGCTCGACTAAAAAAACTCAAGTCACGTTGGATTTTTTCTTCTCTTTTTGCTTGTATCTCTTCAATGTCTGGGAGCATTATTGGTTCGTAATTATCAGCCATAATAGGTTTTGTTTGAGTTGTGTGAAAAATAATGAGTAGAGAGTGTATTTTTTGAAGTGGTGTTTAAAATTTTTGATGTTTAAGGGGTATTTATAGGTAAATAAGATGGTAAGAAAAAAAGTTTTTTTTTTAAATAAATGTTATAACCGTTTAGGGGGGCACTTTTTCACAAAGCCCAAAATGCAATCTGGTCACCAATATGCTCTTTTCCTTGACGTGGTCACGCGCGACGAATGAAGGATTTATTAGGGTTCACGCGTGAGCATCTGCTCACTCACCCTCACAAATCGGTCGGTCACGACCGATATTAGCAGCCTTATAGCCTATTGTCATCCAACCTTTGCTACTCACAATAGTACAAACACTTATTAATTAGAGTAAAAGAAAAAAAATGCACTGGGTACAATATTATGAACACTAAAAACCCTAGAGACTAGTCTATAAAAACCCCTAACAAACCACTCTCTTTCACTACCTAGCACTCTTACACACACATTCTTAACCTACTTCTTGTTTCGACTGAAATGACAACCCAATCCCAACAATCCCAATCCCAACCAGCTACCGAAGAACAAATTTGTTATGGCTGCGACTTCCTTAGAGTCGTGTGTCCGCCTAGGTGCGAATTTAAAAATTTCTTCCACCCAAAAAGTCAGTACAAAGAGGAAGCATTTAAGCTGCTCAAAGACCACAAGGATGTTTACAAGGTTCATGACAAGTTAAAGGTCTTGGGAATTAGAGAGAAGGGTTTGTACATTGATTCTCTTATGTACGAAATTTACAACCGTGAGGAGTACCCTGTGGGAGGGTCATTGCAGAAAAAAGATGCTGAAATTCAGACCTTGAATGATCACCTTAAGTTCTACAAGAAGATGGCTGATGAGGCCCTTAAAGTTTCAGATCAGGCGGGGAAAGATATCGGTTCTGTGTCTAAGAAGCAAAAACTTTTTTCAGACTCTTTGACTGGAATGCCAGAGGATGTAGCTTCAGCTGAGACTATTCTACAAGAAAATTTGAAACAAGCCGAGGATGCATTCAAAGAGTAAGAAAGCCATTCAACTTTGAACTCATACTAAATAAGTAATTTGAGTTTATTTTTTACATACTGTATTTCTATTTATCTATTCTCTCTCTAATTAATTTTACTTTATTCATTTTATTTTCAATTCAGCTTGGAAGCGAGTAAGAAGCAAGAGATAGGAGCAGCTGACATGCAAGTTGAAGATCCTTAGATCCAAGAGGTTCGATGAAGATCGCTAAGAAGACATTTTCCAAATCGTCTTCTTTCTTATATTTGCTGTTTTTTTTATGTATGACAAATGGGACTATCCCATTCAAGACAATTATCAATTTTGGCCATGCGGTTTGTAATCTTTGATTAATTTTGGCTGTATGGTCTGTAATATTTGTCTCGATCTATTAATTATGATATGGTGATTTCGCTTCTAGTCTTAACAAATCTCAACTCGATCTTTATAATTTATACATCAAAACATATATAACTGAACCATGAGGATAGTTAGCTTCGGATATTTATAAAAATGCATTTCACTGGCACCCCTCCTAACAAACATTATTTCATAAGCACTATAAATCAATATTGTATTTTCAAACATCCAAAAATGTAAAAAGTGTAAAACTTTGGTGTTAGTTGGCCCTGATTAAGTTACTGTCATATAACACTATCTCACATATAGTAAGTACTTCCCAAAGGGGAAATCAAATATTTTATTCTTGGTGACCTCTTTTTGACTGGTATGTTGTTATCATGTGTTATACCGAAATGCATGACGACCAAAAGGCCAATACAAAAAGGATAAGTGAATTGCGTGCTAGGTATCCATGAAAATATAATCTTCTAAGCCTTTCAACAAACAACCCCACTTGATAACTTTTGTTCTTTCTTATCCTTTTAGATGCATGTCATGTTAGTTTAAGTTAAGGTTTCTTGATTTCCCGTCAATCTCATTTTAATTTCAAAATTAGACAACTTGAGGCAGATTCTGGGATGGTCCCGTAAGCAATTAGCATGGGTATCTTTATCCACGTCAATCTCATTTTAATTTCAAAAATAGTAGTTCACTTTAAGAGATAAAGTAAAATAGTTTTAAAACATCTTTAGCAAAACACAACTTTCCCAAAAATTCCCCCCCCCCCCCCCCACAAAAAACCCCCTTTGGCCCGCTTAACATCCTACTTTTTTTAATGTATTAGAGGTGTCTACATGATAAAGTGATGTTAGAGGTGAGCAGAACCTTCGGCGAAAAGCCATGATGGAGTATTTGTGTAAGGACGATTAGAACCGAGATGTATAATGTATATATCTATGAAGGTTTGATTTTTCATGTTAACCTTTTGGTATTGAAACTCAGATTCTGTTAATGTGTTTTCTAAAGAGTTCGGTAGTTATTAAATACATATACTAACAACCTCACAAATATTTAAGTAGTATAATAAACTTCACATTAACACAAATGGGTTTACGAGTAAATCCGTGAGTAATTAGACAAGTACACCGGTGGGTTGTTTACATGGGTACACCCGTAACGGGTTTACATTACGCGTCACCCACAGATGGGTACAAAATTGACGAGATTGACGGTCTATCCATTCACGTGTGGTTACCCGTGTCTTATGGTTTTTACTCGCCCCTAGGGACATATTTAATACAATATTGTACAAAAAACCATTATAAAACTATGTTTTTTCTTATAATGTTTTTTAACGGAGATTTAGTGTACATAAACTCGAATTTATTTGAATAACATTGCAAATTAAATAAGTATTATCTGTTATTATAAGAATGAAAGGTGGTGTACAGTAGTACACACATCCAACACTATAAATCTTTTACTACCAATAATAATCTCAAACTTAACTACATGGCAAGGGTTAAAATGTGGGTGGGAGGTAGATATAGTTCCAAATAAGTAAGTGACTACTTGAATTAGGGATTTAAATACATTCATTTCGATGAATTCAAACATGTTTTTCAAAAACAAAATGTGATTTGTACACGTTAAATATACTTTGTAGCTTGTGCACAACAAAGTGGACAACCTCTTGTTGTTTGTTGTTGTACCAGGTGTTACAGTATATATTTAATGATTTCCACTTGTGTACGAAGTAACTGTTCATTGTTGTGAACAAGACACCTTTATGTTCAAAACTACCGAAACACACATATATAGTGACTTCCAGATGTTATATACTGTAATAAATATGTCAACGATCTAGACATGTATTGCACATCGTATTTTATATTTTGTATTTTTATTATGTATTGCACATCGTATTTTATATTTTGTATTTTTATTTTTGTAAGAGTTAAATACGTATATCGTCCATGAGTTTTACATGATTTTTTACCTTTAATCCTAAAATTTCAAAAACTACACTGCTCGTCCATGTGCAGGTCACATGAGGTCAATTCAAACATTTCACCGCGTTTAGAGGGCACGGTACGGTAACGGCGTTGGGTGCCAAACCAACGCCGTTTCCGGCGTTATCACACCGGAGAGTGGGTGAGGGGCACGGCGCACTACAAGAAAAAGTAGAACAGGTGACGCAGTTTTCTCGGGCGACATTTGTCGTCTGGGAAACACCACTAAACGACAAAAGTCCGCCCGACGTGGCACCAATTCTAATAGACTTTTTAGTCAAAGTTTAAATATCTTTTCCCGAGCGACATGTCGCCCGGGATAACTTGGTTTAAATTTGACAAAAAAACTCAACAAAATTCTTGGCGGCAATTTTTCCCGCTCAGTTTTCCCGGGCGACATGTCGCCCGGGAAAGTTTTTATTTAAAAAATTAATTCACGTGAATGTTTAATCGTTGTGATTAGCGTTAATTAAAATGTGTTAGCTTATCCCGGGCGACATGTCGCCCGGGAAACATTTAATTAAAATTTAACAATAATAATTATTTAAACTTTTTAATAAACTTTTTATTAAAAAATTTCTCGCTGCTTTTCCCGGGCGACATGTCGCCCGGGATTGTATATTTTATTAAAAAAAATTAATTGTGCTTTTAAATCATTATTATTTATAAAATATATTTTATAATTATATATTTTATAAATAATAATTTATAAAGATACTTATAAAATATATAATTATTATTTAAAATATATAAATACTAAAAAAAACATTTCGGTTTCTTGTGTGGTTTTAAAATATGCGTTTAACATATAACTATATAAAAACTATATAAAAAAACACTCCGTTTTCTCGGTTCGTTGTGTGGTTTTAAATAATAACTATATAAAAAAACACTCCGTTTTCTTGGTTCGGTCAGGATATGCACTACCCTTCTATAGTTGAACATGATATACCGTATACTTTTTCAAGATGCACATTCGTCAAGTAACACAAAAACAAACATTCGTTTAGTTAAATATTATACATACCACTTGCAGTAACACAAGCGACTTACAAACAGACACTTAAACATATTAGAACGATAATCATACGAAACTTACAAACCGACGCTTAAAGCATACAAATTACATTCCAAATGACAAACTACTCCAAAATCAAGTTTTCCTATGTTATTGTAAACTTCGTGAAATAGTGCGGCTGAATTAACTGTGTGTTGTTCCAGATGCATATACATATACACCGTTGCCTCGAGTATCGTTATCTTATCAAGCAAGTGCTTGCAGTTTGAGCACTCTGCATTTCTTGAAGTTCCCAGAGAATAGCTTGGAGGTGTTAAAGCTCCTGGAAAATAGCGTGGAGGTGTTGAAGATCCTGGAGAATAAATTGGAGTCGATGAAGATCTTGGAGAATAAATTGGTGTCGTTGAAGCTCCAGGAGAATCAACCAGTAGACGGACTCGTTCCTCCTTCCACACAAAAAAAATTAAATCCGAAAGTGTTTTCGCGAGTCTATTAAAGAGTAAAGATAATAAGTTTTAACAACTAACCACATTATTTATATATTACACAAAAAAAGCATGTGATTGTTCACCTTTGATCGTGGACATGCATAGTATAGTTTACCACGGGTTTTAGGTTTATACGATTCTCGCAGAACTACATCTCCGGCTCCACAAGGACACGCAAAAGCTTCATATGGCACCATCTTCACCATAATAACAGTGTGATATGTTTGTGGTTGTGATGGTAAGAATGTGTGTGATATGTGGGTGATTGTGAGGATAATATCTGCTTTTATGGTAAAAAACAGTTTTTTGGAGGGAGTATTTGGCGGGAGTATTTGGAGGGATTTTTTGGCAGGAGTATTTGGCGGGAGTTTTTGGCGGGAGTATAATTCCTCGCGAAGAGGAAGATCAAGAAGGAAATAATTCATCGGAGATTACGACTGATTTTGTATGTGTTATCTATGTTAACTAGTCAATTATGTAATTAATTAAGTAGTACTTATCATGTTCTAGCTACTTATGGGTGATTTCTAAGTAGTTTTGCTACCTTTGATATGACTACCATCGTTATAATGAAATAACATCTCGACTCATCCGTTGGACATCTAATGTGTAACGATAACATATCGACTCATCCGTTAAACATCTAATGTACAACGATAGGGAAGATGAAGTGAGAGAGAGAGTTTTTTTTACACTCGCGGGTCCAAAAAATAATGAACTCTATTATTTTCTATTTATTAATACAGTAATAGTTTTATTTCAAACTTGAAAATGGACATTATGTACGAATAAGGTAACCATACGTAGAGACTCTTTAAATAATAATATTGTTAGTACAAAATTGGTGTCGGGTTTAGCGAGGTGTCGAAGTCCTTTGTCGGGTCGGGCCTCCAAATGACTTGAATGCTTGATCTTGTACTAGAGCAAGAGAAGTGATGATTTTCTGCACACTTAAAAGTAAACCGTTAGCCTTACCGTGGGGACGGACCCCACGATTAAGCTCCGGCGTGAGAGTAAGTACACATGTTTGTCAGAGAATGTCAGAGTATGTGTAAGAGTTAATGATTAGACAGAATGTACCTTTTTGGGGTGTGAAATGACCCCTATTTATAGGTAAGCCTAATACTAGGGTTTCCTAGTATTTCGCTTATAACTGTTGGTGGCTGGAGTGGGTCCCTTGTCGGGCAAGGGTCCACGTATAATCGTGTTTGCGGACGCGAGTGTTCTTCCGCGGCCGGTGTTTGTCCGCGGAGGAGCCCGGGGTGCGGTTGAGAGGATACTCGCGTGCGTCTTTGAAATATCCGGAGCGTGGCCCTTGTCAGGCTTAGCGGTCCAGCTATTTGTTGTATTGGGCCTGGGCCCATATACGTATATTATGAACTAAGCCCAGTAAGCTTGGTGCTCATACTATACGTTATCAAGTCCCCCCAGTCTAGTTTGCTTACTGTACGCGGTACAATTATAGCGTGCGGTGAGCGTTACTAGACTTGAAGTTCCGCGATCCAATTTTCGTTTACTCCTGCCTTACTCCGCGGCCTTTGTACCGTTTTGGCAGTTTGTCGTAGGCTACGTGGACTCTGCATGTCCTTTTATCTTCTGCATGATTTGACCGTCTGGGGCCCATATCCAGCTGTTATCATCATCTTTTTACTATATTTTTGCACCGTTGATTGGGAAGTGTTTTGGCACGTGTCGTCATCCTACCTTTACTTAACTTAAATATACCATGGGTATAAATAGCCGATTCGTGCCTTACTGTTTCTTTTTTCATCTCTTTCACTCTTCCACCATTGTTGATAAATTTCAAGGTTTTCTAGTTGCATAGCCCCCTTTCTTCTTGATTCAGGTTAAATCTCTTTGTTTCTTTTTTATTATGGGCAGTATTACATCTCTCAAATGTGTTCTTACACAAGAGCACCTTGATGCTATTTGTGCTAAATATTTTGTCCCCGAGGAGGTCCATCCTCAACTGCCCAGCTCCGATGCCACCATGCATGAGAGACCGACCGGTAAAGTTGGAATGTACACCCGTTTCTTTGATTACGCTAACTACCGTATCCCTTTTTCCACCTTCTTCGTGTCTGTCCTCATCCATTTCCGCATTCCGTTTTCCCAATTATCTGTGTTTGGGTCTGCCAAGGTTTCTCATTTTGAAATCCTGTGCCGTGTTTGCAACATTGAACCTGATGTCAGTTTGTTTCGCTACTTTTATACACATAATTACAAAAATGGGTGGTTTGGGTTTACTAAGCGCCCCAAAGTCCGTGCTTGTTATTCTAAGAATTTGGATTCCGTGAAGAACTGGAATGATCATTTTTTCTGGGTTGATGAGTTTGTGGTTCCTGCCAATGCTCGGTTTAATTGGTTTTCGGGTTCCAATATTGTCAAGGATCGAGCTCCTGCCCCCTCTGAATATAATGTGGAAGCATAATTAATTACCCTATTGCTCTCGCCTCTCCGTCTTCCTTAGGTTTCCGGAAGAATTTCTTTGCTGGGTTGGCATAAGCCGTAATTACCTTTTGAATAAAGATACTTATCCCCGCTTTGAGTATGAGGACGGAGAGGGTGGGTTCTATTTTCCGTACGCACTTTGATTATTGTTTGCATTTTTCCTGTTTTGCTTGCTTCTGTTGCTTTTTGTAGGTATGGATTTGAATGCTTTTATCCGCACTGCTGATCCTCGCAAGGTAAGGATTGTTGAGAGACCCAGGGCTGAAAATGAGAGACAGTTTTTGTCTGTTTTTGGTCATTTAAGCTCGTTTTTAGAGGTAAAAGATATGTGTAATTAAGCACTTATCAGTTGTCGGCCAGTGTGGAGAGGGAATTTGTTGGAGATGCAAGTGATGGTGGAGATCAGGGGTTTGATTCCGCCGTTGGCCAGGAAATTGTTGAGCCATCTGTGCCCGTTGCCGCGTCTGCTGAAGCTACCGTTCCGAAGTCCTAGCGTTCGAAGAAGAAGAGGGTAATAAATGACAGTGAAGGACTGCCTGTCGCTCCCCATCCACCCAAAAGACTAAGGACCGATTATGGGACTGCTGGTGGTTCCGTTACTGGAGGTAAGTCTCTTAGTGCTCTAAACAGGTTGCTTCAGGATTCTCGCTTAACGGTAGAGCAGGGTGTTCCCAGCTTTCCTACCTTTTCCTTTTTTACTTCTTCGTGAACAAGCTTCACTTTGGAGGAGGCGGAGATGTATGACTCCCGTGACTGGCCTCTTTGCGAACCACTAGGCCTTCTGTAAGGTTCGTAGTCCTCTCTGATTCATCACATCACTCAGGCGCTAATTCTGCGGGTCCTGAAGTTGATTCTCTTGTCAGGTCTACTGCTCCGATTATGACTGAGGCTATTACTGTTGCTACCACGGTGGCTATTCCTGCTGATATTAGCAAAGATAAGAGTGCTCCGCATCCGTCCGTTTTTGGTTCTTCAAGCTCATCTGAGAAGACGGATCGTACTCTTAGTCTTTTTACAGGGAGATCGGGTAGTGGTTTTGATGCCGGGAGTATCCGTGCGGAAGAGACTGTAGGTGCCGGCTCAGAGAAAATCTATGTTCCTGAGTGGACGGTGACCAAAGGTTTTGAGATGAATGACGGGCGTTTGTGTGCCAACATGATTGATCACTTCACTCCTCCTGCCTTCTTCAAGATTGTCCGTGGGATGGAGCATGAGCAACTGTTTACTGAGTTTAATGTATCAGCCGCACGCAACTTGAGTTTGAGCTCCGAGGTGAGGATGCGTGAGGAGTATAACATTTTGGAGAAGAGGAAATGGAGAACTCTTGCGGAGGAGAAAAACACTTTGCTGGAGGCGAAAGATAAGGAGATTGAAGATTTGAAGTCTCAACTTCTTAGGGCAAGCGAGGAGTCCGCGGAAGTGACCCAACTTCGTGTTCAGGTATCTGGTCTTGAGGCCACCGAGAACTCTCTTCGAGGGGAAGTTGCTTCTGCCAAGGACCGCAGCACTCTTCTTGAGCAAGAATGTGATTCTTTAAAGCTAAAAGTGACGGGCCTTGAGTCTGCTATTGTTGAAAAAGAGATCAAAGACTTTCTGATATTAGGAGCGTATTCTTCTTCCTTGAAGTCTTCAGAAACCATAAAGTCTGTTGATCAGGTATAGTTTTCCATCCTTAACTATTTTCTTCATAATTTTGTGTTTCCCTCTCTTCACACATACATACATGTATTTCTTAGGTGCACGACCTGGAGGTTTCTTCCACGGATCTCCGTGAGAAGCTGGAGATGTATGAGGAACTCTTGAAACGGTTAGAGGAAATTCAAGATAATCTTATGGAACCCCTCAGGACTAGATTGGCCGAGATTGATACTGATTTCTGTCACACCCCCAGACGGGGCCTGGACGGAACACGTGTCCGGAGGCATGACTTGATTGGGCATCTCAAGTACAAAGCATAAAGAACGACCTCTAAGGTTACGTTTTGAAAATAAACACCGTTGCATAAATTGAAAATAATAATAATAAGTTTTACATCGATTAAATTTAAAAGATTCAAAG